>JAJKFJ010002393.1:0-16400 GCA_027382625.1 Tetmemena sp. SeJ-2015
TCGAAAATTTGATTAGGGGTTTTACTAGACCGAAAATATGGTTTTTATCTGCTTCACTCATTTAGGTCAAAAAAAGGATCAACGAGCAAGTACCCCAAATGCACATTTTTTTTAATTTCGATGGGTGTTTCTGAGGCACTCATCGCGAGTGATTTTGTCAAAAAACGATTTAGGGCCCCGAATTCCCCCCGGGGGGCAGATTTAGAGATCATGCACGTGCGGGGTAGTTCGGCAGAAAATGAGCCAAACTGAATTTGGAGCTTCAAAAATTTCAATTTTCACATTTTTTTGACCAAAAATACCATGAGATTTCGATTTAACCCTCCCCAAACGATAGATTAGGTGTTTACTAGACCTGAAAAAAATGGTTTTCATCTGCTTCACCGATTTAGGTAAAAAAAAGGGATCAACGAGCAAGTACCTTAAATGCAGCATTTTAATTTTCGCATGCGCTGTATCTCGAGGCACTATCAGCGAGTGCAATTTTGTCGAAATACGATTCAGGGCCCCCGAATTTCCCCGGGTTGCAGATGTAGAGATCATGCACGTGCGGGATCAGTTCGGCAACAAAATGAGCCCAAAGCTGAATTTGGAGCTTCAAGAAATTTTCTTTTCAACATTTTTTCGACAAAATAACAATCGAAGATTTCGATTCAACCGCTCGCAAATCGATAGATTAGTGTTTATAGCCCTGAAAATATGGTTTTTCACTGCTTCACTCGATTTAGGTCAAAAAAATGAGATCAACGAGCAAGAATTACCTTAAATGCAGCATTTTCAATTTTCGCATGCGCTGTATCTCTGCAAGGCACTCATCAGCGAGTGCTTATTTTGTCGAAATTCAGGGACCTCGAATTACCCCGGATTGCAGATTGTAGAGATCATGCACTGCGGGATCAGTTGGCACGAAAATGAGCCCAAAGCTTGAATTTTGGAGCTTCAAGAAATTTTAAATTAATACACATTTTTTCGACCAAAATCACTTAAATGGAATTTCTATCAACCGTCCAAATCGATAGATTAAGGTGTTTACTAGAACGCTGAAAAATATGGTTTTCATGCTGCTTCATCGATTTACTGGTCAAAAAATGGGATAACGAGAGTTTACCTTTAATGCAAGCATTTTCGATTTCGCATGCGCTGTATCTCTGCAAGGCACTCATCAGGAGTGCTTAATTTGTCGAATACGATTCCAGGGCCCCGAATTACCCGGATTGAAGATTCTAGAGATCATGCACGTGCGGGAACAGTTCGGCACGAAAATGAGAGCCCAAAGCTTGAATTGGAGCTTCAGAAATTTTCAATTTTCACATTTTTTCGACAAAAAATCACAAATCGAGATTTTCGATTCAACCGCTCAAATCGATAGATTAGGTGTTTACTAGACTTGAAAAATATGTTTATCTGCTTCACTCGATTTAGGTCATAAAAAGGGACCAACAGCAAGTACCTTAAATGCAGCATTTCAATTTTCGCATGCCTGTATCTCTGCAGGCACTCATCAGCGAGTGCTAAAATTTTGTCGAAATACGATTCAGGGCCCCCGAATTACCCGGATTGCAGATGTAGAGATCATGCACGTGCGGGGTCAGTTCGGCACGAAAATGGAGCCAAAGCTGAATTTGGAGCCAAGAAATTTTCAATTTTCACATTTTTCGACCAAAAATCACATCGAGAATTTCATTTCAACCGCTCCAAATCGATAGATTAGGTGTTTACTAGACTTGAAATATGTTTTTCATCTGCTTCACTCGATTTAGGTAAAAATGAGATCAACGACAAGTACTTAAATGCAAAAGCATTTTCAATTATCGATGGGCTGTATCTTGCAGGCACTCAAATACACGAGTGCTAATTTTTTCGAAATATCGATTCGGGCCCCCGAAATACTGGATTGCAGATCTAGAGAATATGCACGGGTGCGGGATCAGTTGATCATCGAAAAATGAGACCAAAGTGATATTTGGAGCTTTCAAGAAATTTTCAATTTTTTTTTCACATTTTTTCGACCAAAAATCAACATCGAGAATTTCGATTCAACGGCTCCATCGATAAATTAGGTGTTTACTAGACCTGAAATAATATGTTTTTCATCTGCTTCACTCGATTTATGTCAAAAAATGGGATCAACGAGCAAGTACTTAAATGCAGCATTTTCAATTTGCATGCGCTGTATCTGCAGGCACTCATCAGCGAGTGCTATTTTGTCGAAATACGATTCAAGGGCCCCGAATTACCCCGGGTGCAGATCTAGAGATCATGCACGTGCGGGATCGGTTCGGCACGAAAATGAGCCAAAGCTGAATTTGGAAGCTTCAAAATTTTCAATTTTCTCAACATTTTTTTCGAAACAAAAATCGCATCGAGAATTTCGATCAACCGTCAAATCGATAGATTGGTGTTAACTGACCTGAAAATATGGTTTTCATCTGCTTCATTCGATTAGGTTAAAAAATGAGATCAACGAGCAGTATTAAATGCAGCATTTTCATTTTCGCATGCGCTGTATCTCAGGCACTCATCACCGAGTGCTAATTTTGTCGAAATACGATTCAGGGCCCCCCGAATACCTCGGATTGCAGATCTAGAGATCATGCACGTGCGGGATAAGTTCGGCACGAAAAGTCCAAAGCCGAATTTGGAGCTTCAAGAAATTTTCAATTTTCAAATTTTTTCGACCAAAATCACCATCGAGAATTTCGATCCAACCGCTCCAAATCGATAGATTAAAGGTGTTTATAGACCTGAAAAATATGGTTTCATCTGCTTCACTCGATTTATGTCAAAAAATGGGATCAACGAGCAAGTACCTTAAATCCAGCGTTTTCAATTTTCGCATGCGCTTTTCTCTGCAGGCACTCATCAGCGAGTGCTAATTTGTCGAAATACGATTCATGCCCCCGAATTACCCCGAATTGCAGATCTAGAGATCATGCACTGTGCGGGATCGTTCGGCACGGAAAATGAGTCCCAAAGCTGATTTGGAGCTTCAAGAAATTTTCAATTTTCACATTTTTCGACCAAAAGTCACCCTCGAGATTTCGATTCAACCGCTCCAACTCGATAGATTAGGTGTTTGACTAGACCTGAAAAAATATGGTTTTCATCTGCTTAACTCGATTTAGGTCAAAAAAATGGGATCAACGAGCAAGTACCTTAAATGCAGCATTTTCATTTTCGCATGCCTGTTAATTCTGCAGGCCTCATCAGCGGGGGTTTGGGGGGCTTAATTGGGGGGGGGGTTCCGAAAAAAAATAAACGACGATTTTCCCCCAGGGCCCCGAATTACTCCGGATTGCAGATCTAGAGATATGCACGTCGGGATCACGTTGGTCACGAAAATGAGCCCAAAGCTGTATTTGGAGCTTCAAGAAATTTCAATTTTCACATTTTTTCGACCAAAAAATCACCATCGAGAGATTTTCGATTTAACGCTCCAAATCGATAGATTAAGTGTTACTAGACCTGAAAAAATATGGTTTTCATCTGCTTTACTCGATTTAGCTCAAAAATGGGATCAACGAGCGAGTACCTTAAATGCAGCATTTTCATTTTCGCATGCGCTGTATCTCTGCGGGCACTCATCAGCGAGTGCTAATTTTGTCGAAATACGATTCAGGGCCCCCGAAATACCTCGGATGCAGATTTAGAGATCATGCACGTGCGGGAACAGTTCGGCACGAAAATGAGCAAGCTTGAATTTGGACTTCAAGAAAATTTTCAATTTCACATTTTTTCGTACCAAAAAATACCACGAGAATTTCGATTCAAACGCTCCAAATCGATAGATTAGGTGTTTATTAGACCTGAAACGCTCTTCCGATCTCTGCTTCACTCGATTTAGGTCAAAAATGGGATCAACGAGCAACCTTAAATGCAGCATTTCAATTTTCGAGCATGCGCTGTAATCTTCTGCAGGCACTCATCAGGGAGTGCTAATTTTGTCGAAATAACGATTCAGGGCCCGAATTAACCACGGATTGCAGATGTAGAGATCAGGCACGTGCGGGATCAGTTCGGCACGAAATGAGCCCAAAGCTGAATTTTTGGAGCTTCAAGAAATTTTCAAATTTCACATTTTTTCGACAAAAATCAACATCGAGAATTTCGATTCAACCGCTTCAAATCGAAAGATTAGGTGTTTACTAGACCTGAAAATATTGGTTTTCATTGCTTCATTCGATTTAGGTAAAAAAGTGGATCAACGAGCAGTACATTCATCAGCATTTTTCAATTTTCGCCATGCGCTGTATCTGCAGCACTCACTCAGCGAGTGCATAATTTTTGTCGAAATACGAATTCAGGGCCCCGAATTACCCGGATTGCAGATGTAGAGACATGTAGAGTTCATGCACGTGCGGGATCAGTTTCGGCACGAAAATGAGCCCAAAGCTGAATTTTGGAGCTTCAAGAAATTTTCAATTTTCACATTTTTTCGACCAAAAATCACCATCGAGAATTTCGATTCAACCGCTCCAAATCGATAGATTAGGTGTTTACTAGACCTGAAAAATATGGTTTTCATCTGCTTCACTCGATTTAGGTCAAAAAAATGAGATCAACGAGCAAGTACCTTAAATGAAGCATTTTCAATTTTCGCATGGGCTGTATTCTGCAGGCACTCATCAGCGAGTTCTAATTTTTGTCGAAATACGATTCAGTGCCCCCGAATTACCCCGGGTTGCAGATCTAGAGATCATGCACGTGCGGGATCAGTTCGGCACGAAAATGAGCCCAAAGCTGAATTTGGAGCTTCATGAAGTAATTTTCAATTTTCACATTTTTTCGAACAAAAATCACCATCGAGAATTTCGATTGCAAACCGCTCCAAATCGATTAGATTAGGTGTTTACTAGACCTGAAAATATGGTTTTCATTGCTTCACTCGATTTAGGTCAAAAAATGAGATCAACGGCAAGTACCTTAAAATCAGGCATTTTCAATTTCGCATCCCTGTATCTCTGAGGCAGCTCTCAGCGAGTGCTAATTTTGTCGAAATACGATTCAGGGCCCCCGAAATACTCGCGATTGCAGATTAGAGATCAATGCACGTGCGGGAATCAGTTCCGACAGCGAAAATGAGCACCAAAGTGAATTTGGAGCTTCAAGAAATTTTCATTTTCACATTTTTCGACCAAAAATCACCAATCGAGAATTTCGATCAACGCTACCAAATCGTAGATTAGGATGTTAACTATAGACCTGAAAAATATGGTTTTTCATTGCTTCACTCGATTTAGTCAAAAAATGAGTTCAACGAGCAAGTTACCTTAAATGGCATTTTCAATTTTCGCATCGCTGTATCTCTGCAGGCACTCATCAGCGCAGTGCTAATTTTGTCGAAATACGATTTCAAAGGGCCCCCGAATTACCGCGGATTGAGAATCTAGAGATCTGCCTGCGGATAGTTCGGCAAGAAAATGAGCCCAACTGAATTTGGAGCTTCAAGAAATTTTCATTTTTCACATTTTTTCGACCAAATCACCATCGAGAATTTCGATTCAACCGCTCCAAATCGATAGATTAGGTGGTTTTCATCTGCTTCAAATATGGTTTTCTTCTGCTTCACTCGATTTAGGTTCAAAAAAATGAGATCACGAGCAATGTACTTAAATGCAGGCATTTTTTCAATTTTCGCATGGCTGTATCTCTGCCAGGCACTCATCAGCGAGTGCTAATTTTGTCGAAATACGATTCAGGGCCCCCGAATAACCCCGGGTTTGCAGATCTAGAGATCATGCACGTGCGGATCAGTTCGACACGAAAATGAGCCCAAAGCTGAATTTGAAGCTTCAAGAAATTTTCAATTTTTCACAATTTTTTCGCAAAAATCACCATTCGAGAAATTTCGATTCAACCGTCCAATCGATAGATTAGGTGTTTACTAGCTGAATAATATGGTTTTCATCTGCTTCACTCGATTTAGGTCAAAAATGGGATCAACGAGCAAGTACATTAAATGCAGCATTTTCAAATTTTCGCACGCGCTGTATCTCTGCGCAGGCACTCATCAGGAGTGCTAATTTTTGTCGAAATACGATTCAAGGCCCCCCCGAATTACACCGGGTTGCAGATGTAGAGATCACGCACGTGGGGGATCAGTTCGGCACGAAAAATGAGCCCGAAAGCTGGTAATTTGGGCTTCAAGAATTTTTAATAATATCACCATTTTTTTCGACAAAAATACATCGAGAAATTTCGATTCAAGCAGTCAAATCGATAGATTTAGGTGTTAACTAGACCTGAATAATATGGTTTTTCATCTGCTTCACTCGATTAGGTCAAAAAATGGGATCAACGAGCAAGTACTTAAATGCAGCATTTTCAATTTCGCATGCGCTGTATCTCTTCTGGGCAGGCACTCATGCAAGCGAGTGCTAATTTTGTGAAATACGATTCAGGGCCACCGAATTACCCCGGGTAATTACCCCGGGTTGCAAATCTAGAGATCATGCACGTGCGGGATCAGTTCGGCACGAAAATGAGCCCCAAAGCTGAATTTGGAGCTTCAAGAAATTTTCAATTTTCACATTTTTTCGAACAAATCTCCATCGAGAATTTCGATTCAACCGCTTCCAAATGATAGATTAGGTGTTAACTAGACCTGAAAAATTATGGTTTTCATCTGCTTCAATCGATTTAGGTCAACAATGGGATCAACGAGCAAGTACCGTAAATGCAGCATTTTCAATTTTCGCATGCGCTGTATCTCTGCAGGCACTCATCGCGAGTGCTTATTTTGTCGAAATACGATTTAGGGACCCCGAATTACTCCGGATTGCGATCTAGAGATATTGCACGTGCGAGATCAGTTCGGCACGAAAATGACCCAAAGCTGAATTGGAGCTTCAAGAAATTTTCAAATTTTCACATTTTTTTCGACCAAAATCACAAATCGAGAATTTTCGATTCAACGCTCCAAATCGATTATGAATTAGGTGTATTACTAACCTGAAAAATATGGTTTTCATTGCTTCACTCGATTTAGCTTCAAAAATCGAGATCAACGAGCAGTACCTTAAATGCAGCATTTTTCAATTTTCGCATGCGCGTATCTCTGCAGGCACTCATCAGCGAGTGTAATTTTTGTCGAAATAGCGATTAGTGGCCCCCGAATTATCCAGGATTGCGATGTAAGGATCATTGCACGTGCGGAAGTCAGTTTCGGCACGAAAAATGACCCAAAGCTGAATTTGGAGCTTCCAGAAAATTTTTAATATACACATTTTTCGACAAAAATTCAGACGTGTGCTCTTCCGATCTTCCAAATCGATAGATTAGGTGGTTTTTACTAGACCTGAAAATATGGTTTTCATCTGCTTCACTCGATTTAGGTCAAAATGGGATCAACGAGCAAGTACTTTAAATGCAGCATTTTCAATTTTCGATGCGCTGTATCTCTGCAGGCAATTCTCAGCGAGTGCTAATTTTGTCGAAATAGATCGGACGCCGAATTACCCCGGGTTGCAGATGTAGAGATCATGCATGTGCGGGATCAGTTCGGCACGAAAATAGCCCAAAGCTGAATTTGGAGCTCAAGAAATTTTCAATTTCACATTTTTTCGACAAAAATCACCATCGAGATTTCGTTTAACCGCTCATAATCGATAGATTAGGTGTTTACTAGACCTGAAATATGGTTTTTCATCTGCACTCGATTAAGGTCAAAAAATGAGATCAATGAGCAAGTACCTTAATGCAGCATTTTCAATTTTCGCATGCGCTGTTTCTCTGCAGGCACTCATCAGCGTGAAGTGCTAATTTTTGTCGAATACGGATTCAGGGCCCCCGAATTACCCCCGATTGCAGATCTAGAGATGATGCACGTGCGGATCAGTTCGGCACGAAAATGAGCCGACGAGCCCAAGCTGAATTTGGAGCTTCAAAAATTTTCAAATTTTCACATTTTTTCGACCAAAATCATCTCATCGAGAATTTCGATTCAACCGCTTCAAATCGATAGATTAGGTGTTTACTAGACTGAAAAATATGGTTTTTCATCTGCTTCACTCGATTTAGGTCAAAAAATGAGATCAACGAGCAAGTACCTTAAATGCAGCATTTTCAATTTTCGCATCGCTGTAATCTCTGCAGGCACTCATCAGGGAGGGTAATTTTGTCGAAATACGATTCAGGGCCCTCGAATTACCCCGGGTCAGATGTAGAGATCATGCACGTGTGGGATCAGTTCGGCACGAAAATGAGCCCAAGCTGAATTTGGAGCTTCAAGAAATTTTCGATTTTCACATTTTTTCGACCAAAAAATCACCATCGAGGAATTTCGATTCAACGCTCCAAATCGATAGATTAGGTGTTTACTAGACCTAAAAAATAATGGTTTTAATCTGCTTCACTCGATTTAGGTCAAAAATGAGATCAGAGCAAGTACCTAAATGCAGCATTTTCATTTTCGGCATGCGCTGTATCTCTGCAGGCACTCATCAGCGAGTGCTAATTTTGTCGAATACGATTCAGGGGGACCCCGAATTACCCCGGGTTGAAGATGTAGAGATCATGCACGTGCGGGATCAGTTCGGCACGAAAATGAGCCCAAAGTGATTTGGAGCTTCAAGAAATTTTCAAATTTCACATTTTTTCGAACAAAATATCACCATCGAGAATTTCGATTCAACCGCGCTCCAAATCGATAGATTAGGTTTAACTAGACCTGAAAAATATGTTTTCGATCTGCTTCACTCGATTTAGGTCAAAAAATGAGATCAACGAGCACCTTAAATGCAGCATTTTTCAATTTTCGCATGCGCGGTATCTCTGCAGGCACTCATCAGCGAGTGCTAATTTTGTCGAATACGATTCAGGGCCCCCGAATTACCCGGGTTGCAGATCGTAGAGATCATGCACGTGCGGGATCATTTCGGCACGAAAATGAGCCCAAGCTGAATTTGGAGCTTCAAGAAATTTTTCAATTTTCACATTTTTTGACCAAAAATCACCATCGAGATTTCATTCAACGCTCCAAATCTGAATAGATAGGTGTTTATAGACCTGAAAAATAGGTTTTCATTGCTTCACTCGATTTAGCTCAAAAAATGAGATCAACGAGCAAGTACCTTTAAATGCAGCATTTTCAATTTTCGCATGCGCTGTATCTCTTGCAGGCACTCATCAGCGAAGTGCTATTTTGTCGAAATACGATATCAGGGCCCCGAATTACCCCGAATTGCAGATGTAGAGATCATCCACGTGCGGATCATTCGCACGAAAATGAGCCCAAAGCTGAAGTTGGGACTTTCAAGAAATTTTCAATTTTCACATTTTTTTTACCAAAAATCACCATCGAGAATTTTCGATTCAAACGCTCCTAAATCGATAGATTAGGTGTTTACTAGACCTGAAAATATGGTTTTCATCTGCTTCACTCGATTTTGGTCAAAAAATGGGTCAACGGCAAGTACCTTAAATGCAGCATTTTTCAATTTTCGCATGCGCTGTAATCTCTGCAGGCACTCATCAGCAGATCTAATTTTGTCGAATACGATTCAGGCCCCGAATACCCGGTGCAGATTAGAGATTGCAGTGCGGGATCAGTTCGGCATCGGAATGAGCCAAGCTAAATTGGAAGCTTCAAGAAATTTTTCAATTTTCACATTTTTTCCACCAAAAAATCACCACCGAGAATTTCGATTCAACCGCTCTAAATCGATAGATAAGGTGTTTACTAGACCTGAAAAAATATGGGTTTTCATCTGCTTCATCTGATTTAGTAAAAATGAGATCAACGAGCAAGTACCTTAATGCAGCATTTTCAATTTTCCGCATGCGCTGTATCTCTGCAGCACTATTCAGCGAGTGCTAAGTTTGTCGAAATACGATTCAGGGCCACGAATTACCCCGGATTGCAGATCCTAGAGATCATGCACGTGCGGATAGTTCGGCAGAAAATGAGCCATAAGCTGAAATTTGGAGCTTCAAAAATTTTTAAATAATAATTTTTTCGACCAAAATCACAATCAAGATTTCGATTCCACCGCTCAATGATAGATTAGGTGTTTACATAGACCTGAAAAAATGGTTTTCATCTGCTTCACTCGATTTAGTCAAAAAATGAGACACGAGCAAGTACCTTTAAATGCAGCATTTTCAATTTTCGCATGCGCTTTATCTCTGCAGGCACTCAACAGC
The DNA here is from genome assembly GCA_027382625.1 of Tetmemena sp. SeJ-2015. Taxonomy (NCBI): domain Eukaryota; phylum Ciliophora; class Spirotrichea; order Sporadotrichida; family Oxytrichidae; genus Tetmemena; species Tetmemena sp. SeJ-2015. The sequence continues at coordinate 10,144 of JAJKFJ010002393.1, forward strand.
GAGTGCTAATTTTGTCGAAATACGATTCAGGGCCCGAATTACCCCGGATGCAGATCAGAGATAATGACCGGTGCGGATCAGTTTCTCGGCACGAAATGAGCCCAAAGCTGAATTTGGAGCTTCAAGAATTTTCAATTTTCACATTTTTTCGACCAAAAATCACCATCGAGAATTTCGATTCAACCGCTCCAATCGATAGATTAGGTGTTTACTAGACCTGAAAAATATGGTTTCATCTGCTTCACTCGATTTAGGTCAAAAAATGAGATCAACGAGCAAGTACTTCTCTTAAATGCAGCATTTTCAATTTTTGCATGCGCTGTATCCTGCAGGCACTCATCAGTCGAGTGATAATTTTTGTCGAAATTATACGATTCAGGGCCCCCGCGATTAACCCCGGATTGGCAAGATATAGAGATCATTGCACGTGCGGGATCAGTTCGGCACGAAAATGAGCCGAAAGCTGAATTGAGGCTTCAAAGAAATTTTTCAAATTTTCACATTTTTTCGACCAAAATCCATCGAGAATTTCGATTCAACCGCTCCAAAACGATAGATTAGGTGTTTCTAGACCTGAAAAATATGTTTTTCATCTGCTTCACTCGATTTAGGTCATAAAATGGGATCAACGAGCAAAGTACCTTAAATGAAGCATTTTCAATTTTCGCATGCGCTGTTCCTCTGCAGGCACTCATCAGCGAGTGCTATTTTGTCGAAATACGATTCTGGGGACCCCGAATTACGCCGGGTTGCGAATGTAGAGATCATGCATGGTGGGGATCAGTTTCGGCTAACGAAACATGAGCCAAAGCTGAATTTTGGAGCTTCAAGAAATTTTCAATTTTCACGTTTTTTCGACCAAAAATCACCATCGAGATTTCGATTCAACCGCTCCAAATCGATAGATTAGGTGTTTAATGACCTGAAAATATGGTTTTCATCTGCTTAACTCGATTTAGGTCAAAAAGAGCAACGAGCAAGTACCTTAAATTCAGCATTTTCAATTTCGCATGCGCTGTATCTCTGCAGGCACTCATCAGCGAGTGCTAAATTTTGTCGAAATAACATTCCATGGGCCCGAATTACCCGATTGCAGATCTAGAGTCATAGCCAACGTGCGGGATTAGTTCGCACGAAAAAATGAGCCAAAGCTGAATTTGGAGCTTCAAGAATTTTTCAATTTTCACATTCGACAAAAAATCACCATTGAGAATTTCGATTCAACCGCTCCTAAATCGATAGATTAGGTGTTTAAAACTAGACTGAAAAATATAGTTTTATCTGCTTCAATCGATTTAGTCAAAAATGAGATCACGAGCAAGTACCTTAATGCACAGCATTTTTCAATTTTCGCATGCGCTGTATCTCTGCAGGCACTCATCAGCGAGTGCTAATTTTTGTCGAAATCGATTCAGGGCCCCCGAATTACCCGGATTGCAGATGTAGAGATCATGAACGTGCGGGATCAGTTCGGCACGAAATGAGCCAAAGTGAATTGGAGCTTCAAGAAAATTTTTAAATAAATACAACATTTTTTCGACAAAAATCACCATCGAGAATTTCGATTCACCGCTCCAAATCGATAGATTGGGTTAACTACTGAAAAATATGGTTTTTCATCTGCTCCACTCGATTTAGCTCAAAAAATGGAATCAACGAGCAAGTACCTTAAATGCAGCATTTTTCAATTTTCGCATGCGCCTGATCTCTGCAGGCACTCATTCGCGAGTGGCTTAATTTTGTCGAATCGATTTCAGGGCCCCGAATTTCACCCGGGTTGCGACTAGAGATATGCACGGTGCGCGGGAATCAGTTCTTGCACGAAAATGAGCCCAAAAAGCTGAATTTGGAGCTTCAGAAATTTTTAATAATACACATTTTTTTCGACAAATATCACCATGAGAATTTCGATTCAACCGTCCAAAATCGATAGAATTAGGTGTTTACCTAGCTGAAAAATAATGGTTTTCCATCTGTTTTCACTCATTTAGGTCAAAAAATGAGATCAAGCGAGCAGTACCTTAAATGCAGCATTTTCAATTTTCGCATGCGCTGTATCTCTGAGATCGGCAGCGAGTGCTATTTTGTCGAAATACGATTCAGGGCTCCCGAATTACCCGGATTGCAGATCTAGAGATCATGCACGTGCGGGATAGATCGGAAGAGCACACGTGAACCAAAGTGAATTTGGAGTTTCAGAAAAATTTTCAATTTTCACATTTTTTCGACAAAAAATCACATCGAGAATTTCGATTCAACCGCTCAATCGATAGATTAGGTGTTTATAGACTGAAAAATATGGTTTTCATCTGCTTCACTCGATTTCAAGGTCAAAAAATGAGATCAACGAGCAGTATACCTTAAATGCAGCATTTTTCAATTTTCGCATGCGCTGTATCTTTGCAGGAACTCATCAGCGAGTGCTAATTTTGTCGAATACGATTCAGGGCCCCGAATACCCCCGGGTTTGCAGAGATCAGAGATTCATGCAGTGGGATCAGTTCGGCCGAAAATGAGCCCAAAGCTGATTTTGGAGTTGACATTTTCAATTTTCACATTTTTTTCGACCAAAAAACACCATCGAGAATTTCGATTTAACCGCTCCAAATCCATAGATTAGGTGTGTTTACTAGACCTGAAAATATGGTTTTCATCTGCTTCACTCGATAAAGGTCAAAAAATGGGATCAACGAGCAAGTACCTTAAATGCAGCATTTTCAATTTTCGCATGCGCTGTATCTCTGCAGGCACTCATCAGCGAGTGCTAATTTTGTCGAAATTCGATTCAGGGACCCCGAATTACCCCGGATTGCAGATGTAGAGATCATGCACGTGCGGGATCAGTTCGGCACGAAAATGAGCCCAAGCTGAATTTGGAGCTTCAAGAAATTTTCAATTTTCACATTTTTTCGACAAAAAATCACCATCGAGAATTTCGATTCAAAACCGCTCAAATCGATAGATTAGGTGTTTACTAGACTAAAAAATTATGGTTTTCATCTGCTTCACTTGATTTAGGTCAAAAATGGGATCAACGAGCAAGTTCCTTAAATGCAGCATTTTCAATTTTCGCATGCGCTGGATCTCTGCAGGCACTCATCAGCGAGTGCTATATTTTGTCGAAAATACAGAATTCAAGGCCCGATTACCAACCCGGGTTGCAGAATGTTAGAGATATGCATGTGCGGGATCAGTTCGGCACTAGAAAATGAGCCAAAGCTGAATTTGAGCTTCAAGTAAATTTTCAAAATTTTCAATTTTTTCGACAAAAATCACATCGAGATTTCGATTCAACCGCTCCAAATCGATATTAGGTTTCTGACCTAAAAATATGGTTTTCTTCTGCTTCACTCGATTTAGGTCAAAAATGATGATCATGAGCAAGTACCTTAATCAGCATTTTTCATTTTCGCATGGGCTTGTATCTCTGCAGGCATCATCAGCGAGTGCTAAATTTGTCGAAATACGATTTCAGGGGCCCCGATTCCCGGATTGCAGATCTAGAGATCATGCACGTGCGGGATCAGTTCGGCACGAAAATGAGCCCAAAGCTGATTTGGAGCTTCAGAGATTTTCAATTTTCACATTTTTTTCGACAAATATCACTATCGAGATTTCGATTCAACGCTTCAATCGATAGATTATGGTGTTTACTAGACCCTGAAAAATATGGTTTTCATCTGCCTTACTCGATTTAGCTCAAAATGGGATCAACGAGCAAGTACTTAAATGCAGCATTTTCAATTTTGCTGCGCTGTATCTCTGCAGGCACTCATCAGACGAGTGCTAATTTGTCGAAATACGATCAGGCCCCGAATTACCCGGGTTGCAGATCTAGAGATCATGCACGTGCGGGATCAGTTCGCCACGAAAACGAGGCCAAAGCTGAATTTGGAGATTCAAGAAATTTTCAATTTTCACAAATTTTTCGACCAAAAATCACCAACTAGATTTTCGATTCAACCTGCTCCAAATCGATAGATTAGGTTTTAACTAGACCTGAAAAATATGGTTTCATCTGCTTCACTCGATTTAGGTCAAAAATGAGATCAACGAGCAAGTACCTTAAATGAGCATTTTCATTTTCGCATGCGCTGTATCTCTGCAGGCCACTCATTCAGCGAGTGCTTAATTTTTGTCGGAAATTAGCATTCAAGGCCCCCGATTACCCTGGTTGCAGATGTAGAGATCATCATGTGCGGGATCAGTTCGGCAACGAAATGAGCCCAAAGCTGAATTTGGACTTACCAAATTTTTTAATTTTCACATTTTTTCGACAAAAATTCACCATCGAGAATTTCGATTCAACCGCTCCATCGATAGATTAGGTGTTTACAAGACCTGAAAAATATGGTTTTCATCTGCTTCATTACTCGATTTAAAGGTCAAAAATGAAGATCAATGAGCAAGTACCTTAAATGCAGCATTTTTCAATTTTCGCATGGGCTGTATCTCTGCAGGCACTCATCAGGGAGTGCTATTTTGTCGAAATACGATTCAGGGCCCCGACATTACCCCGGATTTGCAGATCTAGAGATATGCACGTGCGGATCAAGTTTCGGCACGAAAAGACACAAGTCTGAATTTGGAGCTTCAAGAAATTTTCATTTTCACATTTTTTTCGCACACCAAAAATCACACCATCGAGATTTTCGATTAACCGCTCCAAATCGATAGATTAGGTGTTTACTAGACCTGAAATATGTTTTTCATCTGCTTCACTCGATTTAGGTTCAAAAAAATGGGATCAACGAGCAAGTACCTTAATGCAGCATTTTCAATTTCGCATATTCGCTGTATCTCTGCAGGCACTCATAGATCGGAAGATTTGTCGAAATACGATTCAGGGCCCCCGAATTACCCGGATTGCAGATGTAGATCATGCACGTGCGGATCAGTTCGGCACGAAAATGAGCCAAAGCTGAATTTGAGCTTCAAGAAATTTCAATTTTCAACATTTTTTCGACCAAAATTCCATCGAGAATTTCGATTCACCGCTCCAAATCGATATTTGGTGTTTACTAGACCTGAAAATATGGTTATCTGCTTCACTCGATTTAGGCAAAAAATGGGATCAACGAGCAAGTACCCTTAATGGAGCATTTTCATTTGCAAGCGCTGTATTGCAGGCCTCATCCAGGAGTGTATTTGTGTAAATACATTCAGGCCCCCGAATTACCCCGATTGCAGATGGAGAGATCATGCCACGTGCGGATCAGTTCGGCACGAAAATGGCCAAAGCTGAATTTGAGCTTCAAGAAATTTTAATTTTTCACATTTTTCGAACCAAAAACAATCACGATCCCTGAAGGGAAAAATTTTTTCGATTTTTCAACCGCTCCAAATCGTAGATTAGGTGTTTACTAGACCTGAAATATGTTTTCATCTGCTTCACTCGATTTAGGTAAAAAATGGGATCAACGAGCAAGTACCTTTAAATTGCAGCATTTTCAATTTTCCCGCATGCGCTGTAATCTCTGCAGGCACTTATAACAGCGAGTGCTAATTTTGTCGAAATACGATTCGGGCCCCGAATTACCCGGATTGCAGATACTAGAAATCATGCACGGCGGGATCAGTTCGGCACGAAAATGAGCCCAAGCTGAATTTGAGCTTCAAGAAATTTTCAATTTCACATTTTTTCGACCAAAAAAATCACCATCGAGAATTTCGATTCACCGCCAATCGATAGATTAGGTGTTTACAAGACCTGAAAAATATGGTTTTCATTGCTTCACTCGATTTAGCTCAAAAATGGGATTACGAGCAGTACCTTAAATGCAGCATTTTTCCAATTTTCGCATGCGCTGTATTTCTGAGGCACTAATCAGCGAGTGCTAATTTTTGTCGAAATACGATTCAGGGCCCCGTGAATTAAACCCGGATTGCAGATCGAGAAGATCATGCACGTGGCGGGATCAGTTTGGCCACCGAAAATGAGCCAAAGCTGAATTTGGAGCTTCAGGAAATTTTCAATCTTTCACATTTTTTCGACCAAAAATCACCAATCGAGAATTTCGATTCAACCGCTCAAATCGATAGATTAGGTGTTAACTAGCCTGAAAAATATGGTTTTTCTGCTTCATCGATTTAGGTCAAAAAAGGGATAAGAGCAAGTATTAAAAGAGCATTTTTAATTTTCGCATGCGCTGTATTTCTGGGCACTCATAGGAGTGTAAATTTTTTCGAAATACGATTCAAGGCCCCGAATTACCCGGGTTGCAATGTAGAGATCATGCACGTGCGGGATCAGTTGG
>JAJKFJ010002394.1:0-10882 GCA_027382625.1 Tetmemena sp. SeJ-2015
GCGAAAGCTGATTTGGACATCGAAATTTTTTAATTTTTTTAATTTTTCACAAAAAAAACCCCGGGAAAATTTTATTTTAAACCCCTCCAAATCGATAGATTAGGTTTAACTGACTGAAAAATATGGTTTTACCTGTTCACATTAGGTCAAAAATGGGATCACGGCAATCTAAAGCAGCATTTTCAATTTTCGCAGCCTTTTCAGATTATAGCAGTCATTTTGCAAAAGGCCAAACCGGGTTATGTAGAATTCATGATATCGGCCAACACCCCGAATTTGGCACTTAAATTTAATTGTTTTGACCAAAAATACATCATTTTCGATTAGTCAAATGTAGGGTAACTAACTGAATGTTTTCTGCTTATCATTAGGCAAAAAAAGACAACATACTATTCAATTTTGCATGGTGTATCTTGCGGCATATCAGCAGGAATTTGTCGAAAATGGACCCCGAATTACCGTTCAATTAGAGATGACCTCGGGAATCGCGCGAAAGAAAGCTGGGGGGGGGGGGGGGGGGGGGGGGGGGGGGGGGGGGGGGGGGGGGGTTAACTAGACCTGAAAATATGGTTTTCACCTGCTTCACTCGATTAGGTCAAAAAATGGATCAACGAGCAAGTACCTTAAATGCAGCATTTCAATTTTCGCATGCGCTGTATCTCTGCAGGCACTTATCAGCGAGTGCTAATTTGTCGAAATACGATTGAGGGACCCCGAATTACCCGGGTTGCAGATGTAGAGATGATGCACGTGCGGGATCAACTCGGCGCGAAACGAGCCCAAAGCTGAATTTGGACTGCTTAAATTTTCAATTTTGAATTTTTCGACAAAAATCACATCGAGATTTTCGATTTAACCGCTCCAAATCGATAGATTAGGTGTTAATAGACCTGAAATATGGTTTTCACCTGCTTCACTCGATAGGTCAAAAAATGGGATCAACGAGCAAGTACCTTAATGCAGCATTTTCAATTTCGATGCGCTGTATCTCTGCAGGCACTTATCAGCGAGTGCTAATTTTGTCGAAATACGATTAGGGACCCGAATTACCGGTTGCAGATGTAGAGATGATGCACGTGCGGATCAATCGGCGCGAAACGAGCCAAAGCTGAATTGGACTCTTGAAATTTTCAATTTTGACATTTTTTCGACCAAAAATCACCATCGAGATTTCGATTTAACCGCTCCAAATCGATAGATAGGTGTTAACTAGACCTGAAAAATATGGTTTTCACCTGCTTCAGATTAGGTCAACAGCAAGTACTAAATCAGTTTTCAATTTTCGCATCCTGTACCGCAGACTATCAGCGAGTCTAATTGTCGAAATACGATAGCCCCGAATACCCGTTGCGATTAGAAGAGTGGTCTCCGCGAAACGGCCAAAGCTGAATTGACTGCTGAAATTTTCAATTGAATTTTTCGACAAAATCACCCGAATTCGATTTAACCGCTCCATCGATGTTGGGTTATAGACTGAAAAATATGGTTTTCACCTGCTTCACTCGATTAAGGTCAAAAAATGGGATCAACGAGCAAGTACCTTAAATGCAGCATTTTCAATTTTCGCATGCGCTGTATCTCTGCAGGCACTTATCAGCGAGTGCTAATTTTGTCGAAATACGATTGAGGGACCCCGAATTACCCCGGGTTGCAGATGTAGAGATGATGCACGTGCGGGATCAACTCGGCGCGAAAACGAGCCCAAAGCTGAATTTGGACATGCTTGAAATTTTCAATTTTGACATTTTTTCGACAAAAAATCACCATCGAGATTTTCGATTTAACCGCTCCAAATCGATAGATTAGGTGTAACTAGACCTGAAAAATATGTTTTCACCTGCTTCATCGATTAGGTCAAAAATGGGATCAACGAGCAAGTACCTTAAATGCAGCATTTTCAATTTTCGCATGCGCTGTATCTCTGCAGGACTTATCAGCGAGTGCTATTTTGTCGAAATACGATGAGGGACCCGAATTACCCCGGTTGCAGATTAGAGATGATGCACGTGCGGGATCAACTCGGCGCGAAACGAGCCCAAAGCTGAATTTGGACATGCTTGAAATTTTCAATTTTGACATTTTTTCGACCAAAAATCACCATCGAGATTTTCGATTTAACCGCTCCAAATCGATAGATTAGGTGTTAACTAGACCTGAAAAATATGGTTTTCACCTGCTTCACTCGATTAAGGTCAAAAAATGGGATCAACGAGCAAGTACCTTAAATGCAGCATTTTCAATTTTCGCATGCGCTGTATCTCTGCAGGCACTTATCAGCGAGTGCTAATTTTGTCGAAATACGATTGAGGGACCCCGAATTACCCCGGGTTGCAGATGTAGAGATGATGCACGTGCGGGATCAACTCGGCGCGAAAACGAGCCCAAAGCTGAATTTGGACATGCTTGAAATTTTCAATTTTGACATTTTTTCGACCAAAAATCACCATCGAGATTTTCGATTTAACCGCTCCAAATCGATAGATTAGGTGTTAACTAGACCTGAAAAATATGGTTTTCACCTGCTTCACTCGATTAAGGTCAAAAAATGGGATCAACGAGCAAGTACCTTAAATGCAGCATTTTTAATTTTCGCATGCGCTGTATCTCTGCAGGCACTTATCAGCGAGTGCTAATTTTGTCGAAATACGATTGAGGCACACCCCCAATTACCCCGGGTTGCAGATGTAGAGATGATGCCCGTGCGTCAATTCGGCGCGAAAACGAGCCCAAGCTGAATTTGACATGCTTGAAATTTTCAATTACATTTTTTTCGACCAAAAATCACCATCGAGATTTTCGATTAACCGCTCCAAATTCGATAGATTAGGTGTAACTAGACCTGAAAAATATGGTTTTTACCTGCTTCACTCGATTAAGGCCAAATGGGATCAACGAGCAATACCTTAAATGCAGCATTTTCAATTTCGCATGCGCTGTTTCTCTGCAGGCACTTATCAGCGAGCCTTAATTTTGTCGAAATACGATTCAGGGACCCCGAATTACCCCGGGTTGCAGATGTAGAAATGATGCACGTGCGGGATCAACTCGGCGCGAAAACGAGCCCAAAGCTGAATTTGGACATGCTTGAAATTTTCAATTTTGACATTTTTTCGACCAAAAAATCACCATCGAGATTTTCGATTTAACCGCTCCAAATCGATAGCTTAGGTGTTAACTAGACCTGAAAAAATATGGTTTTCACCTGCTTCACTCGATTTAAGTCAAAAAATGGGATCAACGAGGAAGTACCTTAAATGCAGCATTGTCCAATTTTCGCATGCGCTGTATCTCTGAAGGCACTTATCAGCGAGTGCAAATTTGTCGAAATACGATTGAGGGACCCGAATTACCCCGGGTTGCAGATAGATGATGCACGTGCAGGATCAACTCGGCGCGAAAACGAGCCCAAAGCCTGAATTTGGACATGCTTGAAATTTTCAATTTTAACATTTTGGACCAAAAATCACCATCAATTTTCGATTTAACCGCTCCAAATCGAATAGATTAGGTGTTAACTAGACCTGAAAAAATTATGGTTTTCAACCTGCTTCACTCTCGATTAAGGTCAAAAAATGGATCAACGAGCAAGTACCTTAATGCAGCATTTTTCCAATTTTCGCATGCGCTGTATCCCTGCAAGCACTTATCAGCGAGTGCTAATTTTTGTCGAAATACGATTGAGGAACCCCAATTACCCCGGTTGCAGATGTAGAGATGATGCACGTCGGGATCAACTCGGCGCGAAAACTAGCCCAAAGCTGAATTTGACAGCTTGAAATTTCAATTTGACATTTTTTCACCAAAAAACACCATCGAGATTTTCATTAAACCGCTCCAAATCGATAGATTAGGATCGGTGTTAACTAGACCTGAAAAATATGGTTTTCACCTGCACTTCACTCGATTGAGGTCAAAAAAATGGGATCAACGAGCAAGTACCATTAAATGCAGCATTTCAATTTTCGCATGCGCTGTAATCTCTGCAAGCACTTATCAGCGAGTGCTAAATTTGTCGAAATACGATTCAGGACCCCGAATTACCCCGGGGTTGCAGATGTAGAGATGATGGACGTGCGGATCAACTCGCGCGAAAACGAGCCCAAAGCTAATTTTGACATGCTTGAAATTTTCAATTTTGACATTTTTGCCGACCAAAATCACCATCGAGATTTTCGATTTTAACCGCTCCAAATCGATAGATTAGTGTTAACTAGACCTGAAAAATAATATGGTTTTCACCTGCTTCACTCGATAAGGCAAAAAATGGGATCAACAGCAGCTACCTTAAATGCAGCATTTTCAATTTTAGCATGCGCTGATCTCTGCAGACACTTATCAGCGAGTGCTAATTTGTCGAAATACGATTGAGGGACCCCGAATTACCCCGGTTGCAGATGTAGAGATGATGAACGTGCGGGATCAAACTCGGCACGAAAACGAGCCCAAAAGCTGAATTTGGAACATGCTTGAAATTTTTCAATTTTGACAATTTTTTCGACCAAAAAATCACCATCGAGATTTTTCGATTTAACCGCTCCAAAATCGATAGATTAGGTGTTAAACTAGACCTGAAAAATATGGTTTTCACCTGCTTCACCCGATTAAGTCAAAAAATGATCAACGAGCAAGTACCTTAAAGCAGCATTTTCAATTTCGCATGCGCTGTATCTCTTGCAGCCACTTATCAGCGAGTGCTAATTTTGTCGAATACGGCTTCAGGGACCCCGAATTACCCCGTGTTGCAGATGTAGAATGATGCACGTGCGGGATCAACTCGGCGCGAAAACGAGCCCAAAGCTGAATTTTGACATGCTTGAAATTTTCAATTTTGACATTTTTTCGACCAAAAATCACCATCGAAATTTCGATTTAACCGCTCCAAATCGATAGATTAGGTGTTAACTGACCTGAAAAATATGGTTTTCACCTGCTTCACTCGATTAAGGTCAAAAAATGGGGTCAACGAGCAAGTACCTTAAATGCAGCATTTTCAATTTTCGCATGCGCTGTATCTCTGCAGGCACTTATCAGCGAGTGCTAATTTTGTCGAAATAGGATTCAGGGACCCCGAATTACCCGGGTTGCAGATGTAGAGATGATGCCGTGCGGATCAACTCGGCGGAAAACCGAGCCCAAAGCGGAATTTGGACATGCTTGAAATTTTCAATTTGACATTTTTTTCGACCAAAATCACCATCGAGATTTCGATTTAACCGCTCCAAATCGATTAGATTAGGTGTTAACTAGACCTGAAAAATTATGTTTTCACCTGGCTTCACTCATTAAGGTCAAAAAAATGCGGATTCAACGAGCAAGTAGCCTTAAATGCAGCATTTTCAAATTTTCGCTGCGCTGTTTCTCTGCAGGCACTTATCAGCGAGTGCTAATTTTTGCTCGAAATACGATTCAGGGACCCCGAATTACCCCGGGTTGCAGATGTAGAGTGATGCACGTGCGGGATCAACTCCGGCGCGAAAACGAGCCCAAAGCTGATTTGGACAATGTTTGAAATTTTCAATTTTGACATTTTTTTCGACAAAAATCACCATCGAGATTTTCATTTACCGCTCCAAATCGATAGATTTTAGGTGTTGACTAGACCTGAAAAATATGGTTTTCACCTTGCTTCACTCGATTAAGGTCAAAAAAATGCGGATCAACGAGCAAGTACCTTAAATGCAGCATTTTCAATTTCGCATGCGCTGTATCTCTGCAGGCACTTTTCAGCGAGTGCTAATTTTGTCGAAATACGATTGAGGGACCCGAATTACCACGGTTTGCAATGTAGAGATGAGCAGGCGGGATCAACTCGGCGCGGAAAACGAGCCCAAAGCCTGATTTGACATGCTTGAAATTTTTCAATTTTGACATCTTTTTTCGACCAAAAATCACCATCGAGATTTCGATTTAACCCTCCAAATCGATAGATTAGGTGTTTAACTAGAACTGAAAAATATGGTTTTCCCTGCTTCACTCGATTAAGGTCAAAAAATGAGATCAACGAGCAAGTACCTTATATGCAGCATTTTCAATTTTCGCATGCGCTGTATCTCTGCAGGCACTTATCAGCGAGTGCTAATTTTATCGAAATACGATTGAGGGACCCCGAATTACCCCCGGGTTGCAGATGTAGAGATGATGCACTGCGGGATTCAACTGCGGCGCGAAAACGAGCCCAAAAGCTGAATTTGGACTGCTGGAAATTTTCAATTTTGACATTTTTTCGACCAAAAATCACCATCGAGATTTTTCGATTAACCGCTCCAAATCGATAAAGATTAGGTGTTAACTAGACCTGAAAAATATGGGTTTCATCTGCTTCACTCGATTAAAAGGTCAAAAAATGGGATAAACGAGCAAGTACCTTAAATGCAGCATTTTCAATTTTCGCATGCGCTGTATCTCTGCAGGCACTTATCAGCGAGTGCTAATTTTGTCGAAATACGACTTCAGGGACCCCGAATTACCCGGGTTGCAAGATGTAGAGATGATGCACGTGCAGGATCAACTCGGCGCGAAAACGAGAAACCAAGCGAATTTTTGGACATGCTTGAATTTCAATTTTTGACATTTTCGACCAAAAATTCACATCGAGATTTCGATTTTAACCGCCTCAAATCTGATAGATTAGGTGTTAACTAGACCTGAAAAATATGGTTTTCACTTGCTTCACTCGATTAAGGCAAAAAATGGGATCAACCAGCAAGTACCTTAAATGCAGGCATTTCAATTTTCGCATGCGCTGTATCTCTGCAGGCACCTATCAGCAAGTGCTAATTTTGTCGAAATACGATTCAGGGACCCCGGAATTACCCCGGGTTGCAGATTGTAGAGATGATGCACGTGCGGGTTCAACTCGGCCCGAAAACGAGCCCAAAGCTGAATTTGGACATGCTTGAAATTTTCAATTTGACATTTTTTCGACCAAAAATCACCATCGAGATTTTCGATTTAACCGCTCCAAATCGATAGATTAGGTGTTTAACTTAGACCTTTGAAAAAATTGGTTTTCACCTGCTTTCACTCGATTAAGGTCAAAAAATGAGATCAACGAGCAAGTACCTTAAATGCAGCATTTTCAATTTTCGCATGCGCTGTATCTCTCTGCAGGCACTTATCAGCGAGTGCTAATTTTGTCGAAATACGATTCGGGGACCCCGAATTACCCCGGGTTGCAGATGTAGAGATTATGCAAGTGCGGGATCAACTCGGCGCGAAAACAAGCCCAAAGCTTTGAATTTCGGACATGCTGAAATTTTCAATTTTGACATTTTTTTCGACCAAAAATCATCACCATCGAAATTTTCGATTTAACCGCTCCAAATCGATAGATTAGTGTAACTAGACCTGAAAAATATGGTTTTCACCTGCTTCACTCGATAAGGGTCAAAAATGGGATCAACGAGCAAGTACCTTAAATGCAGCATTTTCAATTTTCGCATGCGCTGTATCTCTGCAGGCACTTATCAGCGAGTGCTAATTTGTCGAAATTACGATTCAGGGACCCCGAATTCCCCCGGGTTGCAGATGTAGAGATGATGCAGGTGCGGTATAGCTCGCCGCGAAAACGAGCCCAAAGCTGGATTTGGACATGCTTGAAATTTCAATTTTGACATTTTTCGACAAACAAAATCACCATCGAGATTTTCGATTTAACCGCACCAAATCGATAGATTAGGATTAACTAGACCTGAAAAATATGGTTTTCACCTGCTTCACTCGATTAAGGTTCAAAAAAATGGGATCAACGAGCAAGTACCTAAATGCAGCATTTTCAATTTTCGCATGCGCTGTATCTCTGCAGGCCACTTATCAGCGAGCTGCTAATTTTTGTCGAAAATTTACGATTCAGGGGACCCCGATTACCCCGGTTGCGATGTAGGATAGATGCACCGTGCGGGTCAACTCGGCGCGGAAAAACGAGCCCAAAGCTGAAATTTGGACATGTTTGAAATTTTCAATTTTGACATTTTTTATCGACCAAAAATCACCATCGAGGATTTTTCGATTTAACCGCTCCAATCGATAGATTAAGGTGTTAACTAGACCTGAAAATATGGTTTTCACCTGCTTCACTGCGATTAAGGTCAAAAAATGGGATCAAACGAGCAAGTACCTTAAATGCAGCATTTCAATTTTCGCATGCGCTGTACTCTGCAGGCACTTTTCAGCGAGTGCTAATTTTGTCGAAATACGATTCAGGGGACCCCGAATTACCCCGGGTTGCAGATGTAGAGATGATGCACGTTGCGGGATCAACTCGGCGCGAAAACAAGCCCAAAGCTGAATTGGACATGCTTGAAATTTTCAATTTTTACATTTTTTCGACCAAAATCACCATCGAGATTTTCGATTCAACCGCTCCAAATCGATAGATTAGTTGTTAACTAGACCTGAAAAATATGGTTTTCACCTGCTTCACTCGTTAAGGTCAAAAATGCGGATCAAACGAGCAAGTACCTTAAATGCAGCTTTTTCAATTTTCGCATGCGCTGTATCTCTGAGGCACTTATCAGCGATGAATTTTTTGAAAAAAAATTAGGGACCCCAATTCCCCGGTTTCAATGTAAGATGATCACGTGCGGGATCAATCGGCGCAAAACGAGCCCAAAGTGAATTTGGACTCTTGAAATTTTCAATTTTACATTTTTCGACCAAAAATCACCATCGAAAATTTTCGATTTAAAACCCCCAAATCGAAGATTAGGTTAATAACTGAAAAAAATGGGTTTTTACCTGCTTCACGGATTAAGGGCAAAAAATGGGGGCAAGAGCAAACCTTAAATGCAATTTTCAATTTTTTGCATGCGCTGTATCTCTGCAGGGACTTATCACAGTGCTAATTTTTTCGAAATACGATTTAGGGACCCCGAATTACCCCGGGGTTTCAGAGTAAGATATGACGTGCGGGATCAATCGGCGCAAACGAGCCCAAAGCGAATTGGACATGCTTGAAATTTTCAATTTTAAATTTTTTCACCAAAAACACCACGAGATTTTCGATTTTAAACCCCTCCCAAATCGATAGATTAGGGTTAAATAGACCGAAAAAAATGGGGTTTTTACCTGCTTCACTCATTAAAGGCAAAAAAGGGGTAACGAGCAATACCTTAAAGCACATTTTAATTTTCGCATGCCCTTATCTCTGCACACTTATCACGAGTGCTAATTTGTCGAAATACGATTAGGACCCCAATTTCCCCGGGGTTTCAGATGTAGAATGAACGGCGGGATCAATCGGCGGAAAACGAGCCCAAAACTTTTTGGGCATGCTTGAAATTTCATTTTTACATTTTTTTGACCAAAAATCACCCGAGATTTTCATTTACCGCCCAAATCGATAATTAGGGGTTAAATAGACCTAAAAATATGGTTTTTTACCCGCTTCACTCGATTAAAGGGCAAAAAATGGATCAACGGCAAGTACCTTAAATGAGCATTTTTAATTTTTTGCATTTTGCTGTTCTCTGCAGGGATTATTTGCGAGTGCTAATTTTTTTCAAATACGATTGGGGGCCCCGAATTTCCCCGGGGGCAGATGTAAGATGATGCACGTGCGGGGGTCAACTCGGCGGAAAACAGCCCAAAGCTGAATTTGGAATGCTTAAATTTTTAATTTTGACATTTTTTTTGAACCCAAAAATCACCATCGGAATTTCGATTAACCTCCAAACGATAGATTAGGGGTTAAAAAGACCTGAAAAATATGGTTTTCACCTGCTTCACTCGATTAAGGTCAAAAAATGGGATCAACAGCAAGTACCTTAAATGCAGCATTTTCAATTTTCGCATGCGCTGTATCTCTGCAGGCACTTATCAGCGAGTGCTAATTTGTCGAAATACGATTAGGGACCCGAATTACCCCGGGTTGCAGATGTAGAGATTTATGCACGTGCGGGATCAACTCGGCGCGAAAACGAGCCCAAAAACTGAATTTGGACATGCTTGAAATTTTCAATTTTGACATTTTTTCGACCAAAAATCACCATCGAGATTTTTGATTTAACCGCTCCAAATCGATAGATTAGGTGTTAACTAGACCTGAAAAAAATGGTTTTCACCTGCTTCACTCGATTTAAAGGGCAAAAAATGGGGTTAACGAGCAAAGTACCTTAAATGCAGCATTTTCCCAAATTTTTCCCTGCGCGTATCTCTGCAGGACTTTAGCGAGTGCTAATTTTGTCGAAATACGATTGAGGACCCCCAATTACCCCGGGTTTCGATGTAGAGATATGCACGTGCGGTCAAACGGCCCAAAACGAGCCCAAAAACTGAATTTGGACATGCTTGAAAATTTTTAATTTTGAATTTTTTCGACCAAAAAACACCATCGAGATTTTGATTTAACCCTCCAAATCGTAGATTTGGTGTTTAAATAGACCTAAAAAAAATGGTTTTCCCCGCTTTACTCGATTAAATCAAAAAAAAGGATCAAAGAGCAAGTACCTTAATGCAGATTTTCAATTTTTGCATGCGCTTTATCTCTGCAGGCACTTATCAGCATGCTAATTTTGTCGAAATACGATTTGGGGACCCGAATTACCCCGGGGTTTCAGATGTAAGATATGCACGGGCGGGGTCAACTCGGGGCGAAAACGAGCCCAAAACTGAATTTGGCATGCTTGAAATTTTTTAATTTTGACATTTTTTCGACCAAAAAATTTACCATGAGATTTCGATTTAACCGCTCCAAATCGATAGATTAGGGGTTAACTAGACCTAAAAATATGGTTTTCATCTTCACCCATTAAATCAAAAAAAGGGATCAACGAGCAAGTACCTTAAATGCGCATTTTAACGCATCGTGTATCTCGCAGGCACTTATCAGCGAGTGCTAATTTTTTCAAAAAACGTTTGGGACCCCCCAATTACCCCCGGGTTC
>JAJKFJ010002397.1:0-14793 GCA_027382625.1 Tetmemena sp. SeJ-2015
TGAAAAAAGACTCGGAAATTAATTTTGCAAAATTTTGGTTTTTTCAAAAAAAAGCAACCCAAACGAAAATGTGACGAATTTTAGAAAACTTAAAAAAGACATTAAACGAAGTATTTTTCTCAAAATTTTTTTTCTTCTTTTCAAAATTTTAATTTTTTCAAAAAGGTTTCAAAGATGAGAAAAATTTCAGTTTTAAATCATGAAAATTTCAAAAAAGGGGAGAGAAAACGTCTCAAAAAAATTTTTAAAAGCTGGGAAATTTAATTTTTTTTTGTCCCTCAAAATGCAATGGGAGAATGTGACGATTTGAGAAACGGTTAAAAAGACTTAGGAAGTATTTTTTTCAATTTTTTTCTCTTCTTCACAATTGAAATTTATTACATGATAAAAAAAACAGTTCAAATCATGACTTTCAAAAAGCAGAGAGACAGTCTCAAAAAAGAAAAAGATTTGGATTAATTTTGCATTTTTGTCCCTCAAATGCAATCGAGCGAGAGTGTGACGATTTGAGAAGCGATAAAGAGACATTAGCGAAGTATTTTTCTCAATTTTTGCTCTTCTTCACAATCTGAATTATTTCATGATGAGAAAAATACAGTTCAAATCATGACATGCAAAATGCAGAGAGACAGTCTCAAAATGAAAATGACTCGGATTAATTTTGCATTTTTGTCCCTCAAAATGCAATCGAGCGAGAGTGTGACGATTTGAGAAGCGATAAATAGACATTAGCGAAGTATTCTCAATTTTTGGGGCTCTTTCTTCACAAGTCTGAATATATTTCATGAATGTGAGAAAAAGTAACAGTTCAAATCATGAAGTGCAAAAGGCAGACGAGATCAGTCTCAAAAATGAAAATGACTCGGATTAATTTTGCATTTTTGTCCCTCAAAATGCAATCGAGCGAGAGTGTGACGATTTGAGAAGCGATAAAGAGACATTAGCAGCTAAGTATTTTTCTCATTTTTTTGCTCTTCTTCACAATCTGAATTATTTCATGATGAGAAAAATACAGTTCAAATCATGACATGCAAAAGGCAGAGAGACAGTCTCAAAAATGAAAATGACTCGGATTAATTTTGCATTTTTGTCCCTCAAAATGCAATCGAGCGAGAGTGTGACGATTTGAGAAGCGTAAAAGAGACATTAGCGAAGTATTTTTCTCAATTTTTGCTCTTCTTCACAATCTGAATTATTTCATGATGAGAAAAATACAGTTCAAATCATGACAGGCAAAATGCAGAGAGACAGTCTCAAAAATGAAAATGACTCGGATTAATTTTGCATTTTTGTCCTTCAAAATGCAATCGAGCGAGAATGTGACGATTTGAGAAGCGATAAATAGACATTAGCGAAGTATTTTTCTCAATTTTTGCTCTTCTTCACAATCTGAATTATTTCATGATGAGAAAAATACAGTTCAAATCATGACATGCAAAAGGCAGAGAGACAGTCTCAAAAATGAAAATGACTCGGATTAATTTTGCATTTTTGTCCCTCAAAATGCAATCGAGCGAGAATGTGATCGATTTGAGAAGCGATAAAGAGACATTAGCGAAGTATTTTTTTCAATTTTTGCTCTTCTTCACAATCTGAATTATTTCATGATGAGAAAAATACAGTTCAAATCATGACAGGCAAAATGCAGAGAGACAGTCTCAAAATGAAAATGACTCGGATTAATTTTGCATTTGTCCCTCAAAATGCAATCGAGCGAGAGTGTGACGATTTGAGAAGCGATATATATATAGACATTAGCGAAGTATTTCTCCAATTTTTGCTCTTCTTCACAATCTGAATTATTACATGATGAAAAAAATACAGTTTCAAGATCATGACATGCAAAAGGCAGAGAGACAGTCTCAAAAATGAAAAATTGAAGCGTCGGGATTAATTGTTGCATTTTTTTGTCCTTCGTAAAATGCAATCGAAGCGAGAATGTGACGTATTTGAGAAAGCGATAAGAGACATTAGCGAAAGTATTTTTTCTATTTTTTTGCTTCTTCTTCACAATCGAATTATTTCATGATGAGAAAGTTCAAATCATAATCATGACAGGCAAAATGCAGAGAGACAGTCTCAAAAATGAAATGAGTCGGATTAATTTTGCATTTGTGTCCCTCAAAATGCAATCGAGCGAGGAGAGTGTGACGAATTTTGAGAAGGCGATATATATATATATAGACATTAGCGAAGTATTCTCAATTTTGCTCTTCATCACAATCTGAATTATTTCATGATGAAAAATAGCAGTTCAAATCATGACATGCAAAAGGCAGAGAGACAGTCTCAAAAATGAAAATGACTCGGATTATTTTTGCATTTTTGTCCCTCAAAATGCAATCGAGCGAGAATGTGACGATTTGAGAAGCGATAAAGAGACATTAGCGAAGTAATTTTCTCAATTTTTGCTCTTCTTCACAATCTGAATTATTTCATGATGAGAAAAATACAGTTCAAATCATGACATGCAAAATGCAGAGAGACAGTCTCAAAAATGAAAATGACTCGGATTAATTTTGCATTTTTGTCCCTCAAAATGCAATCGAGCGAGAGTGTGACGATTTGAGAAGCGATAAAGAGACATTAGCGAAGTATTTTTCTCAATTTTTGCTCTTCTTTACAATCTGAATTATTTCATGATGAGAAAAATACAGTTCAAATCATGACATGCAAAATGCAGAGAGACAGTCTCAAAAATGAAAATGACTCGGATTAATTTTGCATTTTTGTCCCTCAAAATGCAATCGAGCGAGAGTGTGACGATTTGAGAAGCGATAAAGAGACATTAGCGAAGTATTTTTCTCAATTTTGCCTCTTCTTGCACAATCTGAATTTATTTCATGAATGAGAAAATCAGTTCAAAAACATGACATGATAAATGCGAGAGACAGTTCAAAAATAAAATGCACTCGGATTAATTTTGCATTTTTGTCCCTAAAAATGC
Organism: Tetmemena sp. SeJ-2015; assembly: GCA_027382625.1. Lineage (NCBI taxonomy): Eukaryota > Ciliophora > Spirotrichea > Sporadotrichida > Oxytrichidae > Tetmemena > Tetmemena sp. SeJ-2015. Next base: position 2,948 of record JAJKFJ010002397.1, read on the forward strand.
AATCGAGCGATGTGACGATTTGAGAAGCGATAAAGAGACATTAGCGAAGTATTTTCTCAAAATTTTGCTCTTCTTGCACATTCTGAAATTATTTATTGGATGAGAAAAAATACAGTTCAATAATGACATGCAAATGCCAGATGAGACAGTCTCGAATAAATGAAATGAACTCGGATTAATTTTGGCATTTTTTGTCCCTCAAAATGCAATCGAGCGAGAATGTGACGATAGAGGAGAAGCGATAAAGAGACATTAGCGAAGTATTTTTCTCAATTTTTTGCTCTTCTTTAAATCTGAATTATTTTATGATGAGAAAAATACAGTTTAAATCAACATGCAAAATGCAGAGAGACAATCTCAAAATGAAAATGACTCGGATTAATTTTGCATTTTTGTCCCTCAAAATGCAATCGAGCGAGAGAATGTGACGATTTGAGAAGCGATAAAGAGACATTAGCGAAAGTATTTTTCTCCAATTTTTTGCTCCTGTCTATCACAAGTCTGAATTGGATTTCATGATGAGAAAAAAACAGTTTCAAATCATGACCATGAAAATGCAGAGAAGACAGTCTGCAGAAAATGAAAATGATCGGATTAAATTTTGCATTTTTGTCCTCAAAAATGCGAATCGATGCGAGAATGTGACGAATTTGAGAAGGCGATAAAGAGACATTGCGAAGCATTTTTTCTCAGATGTGTTGCTCTTCTTTACACAATCCTTGAATTATTTCATGATGAGAAAAATACAGTTCAAATCATGACATGCAAAATGCAGATGAGACAGTCTCAAAAATAAAAATGACTCGGATTAATTTTGCATTTTTGTCCTCAAAATGCAGATCCGAGTGAGAATGTGACGACTTTGAGAAGCTGATAAAGAAGACAATTAGCGAAGTATTTTTCTCCCATTTTTTGCTCTTCTTTCAACAATCTAGATTATTTTCATGATGAAAAATACAGTTCAAATCATGACATGCAAAATGCAGAGAGACAGTCTCAAAATGAAAATGACTCGGATTAATTTTTAATTTTGCATTTTGTCCCTCAAAATGCAATCGGAGCGAGAGGTGTGACGGATTTTGAGAAGGGAGATAACAAGAGACATTAGCGAAGTATTTTTTTCAATTTTTGTTCTTCTTCACAATCTGAATTATTTCATGTTGAGAAAAATACAGGTTCAAATTCATGAACATGGCAAAATGGCGAGAGCAGTCCTCAAAATGAAAAATGGAACTCGGATTAATTTTGCATTTTTTGTCCCTGCAATGCAATCGAGCGAAGAATGTGAGACGATTTGAGAGCGATAAAGAGACATTAGCCGAAAGCATTTTGCCTCAAGTTTTTGCTCTTGCTTCACAATGCTGAATTATTTCATGATAGAAATAACAGTTCAATCATTGACATGGCAAAGCAGAAGAGACAGTCTGCAAAATGAAAAAATGACTTTCGGAGTATTTTTGCATGTTTTGTCCCTCAAAATGCAATCGAGCGAGAGTGTGACGATTTGAGAAGCGATAAAGAGACATTAGCGAAGTATTTTTCTCAATTTTTGCTCTTCTTCACAATCTGAATTATTTCATGATGAGAAAAATACAGTTCAAATCATGACATGCAAAATGCAGAGAGACAGTCTCAAAAATGAAAATGACTCGGATTAATTTTGCATTTTTGTCCCTCAAAATGCAATCGAGCGAGAGTGTGACGATTTGAGAAGCGATAAAGAGACATTAGCGAAGTATTTTTCTCAATTTTTGCTCTTCTTCACAATCTGAATTATTTCATGATGAGAAAAATACAGTTCAAATCATGACATGCAAAATGCAGAGAGACAGTCTCAAAAATGAAAATGACTCGGATTAATTTTGCATTTTGTCCCTCAAAATGCAATCGAGCGAGAATGTGACGATTTGAGAAGCGATAAAGAGACATTAGCGAAGCATTTTTCTCAATTTTTGCTCTTCTTCACAATCTGAATTATTTCATGATGAGAAAAATACAGTTCAAATCATGACATGCAAAATGCAGAAAAACAGTCTCAAAAATGAAAATGACTCGGATTAATTTTGCATTTTTGTCCCTCAAAATGCAATCGAGCGAGAGTGTGACGATTTGAGAAGCGATAAAGAGACATTAGCGAAGTATTTTTCTCAATTTTTGCTCTTCTTCACAATCTCAATTATTTCATGATGAGAAAAATACAGTTCAAATCATGACATGCAAAATGCAGAGAGACAGTCTCAAAAATGAAAATGACTCGGATTAATTTTGCATTTTTGTCCCTCAAAATGCAATCGAGCGAGAGTGTGACGATTTGAGAAGCGATAAAGAGACATTAGCGAAGTATTTTTCTCAATTTTTGCTCTTCTTCACAATCTGAATTATTTCATGATGAGAAAAATACAGTTCAAATCATGACATGCAAAATGCAGAGAGACAGTCTCAAAAATGAAAATGACTCGGATTAATTTTGCATTTTTGTCCCTCAAAATGCAATCGAGCGAGAGTGTGACGATTTGAGAAGCGATAAAGAGACATTAGCGAAGTATTTTTCTCAATTTTTGCTCTTCTTCACAATCTGAATTATTTCATGATGAGAAAAATACAGTTCAAATCAAGACATGCAAAATGCAGAGAGACAGTCTCAAAAATGAAAATGACTCGGATTAATTTTGCATTTTTGTCCCTCAAAATGCAATCGAGCGAGAGTGTGACGATTTGAGAAGCGATAAGAGACATTAGCGAACGTATTTTTTCCTGCAATTTTTGCCTCTTTCTTTCACAATCTTCAATTATTTCATGATGAAGAAAAATACAGTTCAAATCATGACATGCAAAATGCAGAGAGACAGTCTCAAAAATGAAAATGACTCGGATTAATTTTGCATTTTTGTCCCTCAAAATGCAATCGAGCGAGAATGTGACGATTTGAGAAGCGATTAAAGAGACATTAGCGAAGTATTTTCTCAATTTTTTTTCTCTTCTTCACAATCTGAATTATTTCAGTGCTGAGAAATAATACAGTTCAAATCAATGACAATGCAAAATGAGAAGAGACAGTCCCCTCAAAAAATTTTGAATGACTCGGATTAATTTTGCATTTTTGTCCCTAAAATGCAAATCGAGCGCCAAGAGTGTGAACGATTTTGAGAAGGCGATAAACGAGACATTAGCGAGTATTTTTTGCTCATTTTTTGCTGCTTCTTCTTTACAATCTAGAATATTTAATGAATGAGAATACAGTTCAAATCAATGACATGCAAAATGCAGAGAGACAGTCTCAAAAATGAAAATGACTCGGATTAATTTTGCATTTTGTCCCTCAAAATGCAATCGAGCGAGAATGTGACGATTTGAGAAGCGATAAAGAGACATTAGCGAAGTATTTTTCTCAATTTTTGCTCTTCTTCACAATCTGAATTATTTCATGATGAGAAAAATACAGTTCAAATCATGACATGAAAATGCAGAGAGACAGTCTCAAAAATGAAAATGACTCGGATTAATTTTGCATTTTTGTCCCTCAAAATGCAATCGAGCGAGAATGTGACGATTTGAGAAGCGATAAAGAGACATTAGCGAAGTATTTTTTTCTCAATTTTTGCTCTTCTTCACAATCTGAATTATTTCATGATGAGAAAAATACAGTTCTCATGACATGCAAAATGCAGAGAGACAGTCTTAAAAATGAAAATGACTCGGATTAATTTTGCATTTTTGTCCCTCAAAATGCAATCGAGCGAGAATGTGACGATTTGAGAAGCGATAAAGAGACATTAGCGAAGCATTTTTCTCAATTTTTGCTCTTCTTCACTCTCTGCATTTTGCATGTCATGATTTGAACTGTAATTTTCTCATCATGAAATAATTCAGATTGTGAAGAAGAGCAAAAATTGAGAAAAATGCTTCGCTAATGTCTCTTTATCGCTTCTCAAATCGTCACATTCTCGCTCGATTGCATTTTGAGGGACAAAATGCAAAATTAATCCGAGTCATTTTCTTTTTGAGACTGTCTTCTCTGCCATTTTGCATGTCATGATTTGAACTGTATTTTTCTTCATCATGAAATAATTCAGATTGTGAAGAAGAGCAAAAATTGAGAAAATACTTCGCTAATGTCTCTTTATCGCTTCTCAAAATCGTCACATTCTCGCTCGATTGCATTTTGAGGGACAAAATGCAAAATTAATCCGAGTCATTTTCATTTTTGAGACTGTCTCTCTGCATTTTGCATGTCATGATTTGAACTGTATTTTTCTCATCATGAAATAATTCAGATTGTGAAGAAGAGCAAAAATTGAGAAAAATACTTCGCTAATGTCTCTTTATCGCTTCTCAAATCGTCACACTCTCGCTCGATTGCATTTTGAGGGACAAATGCAAAATTAATCCGAGTCATTTTCATTTTTGAGACTGTCTCTCTGCATTTTGCATGTCATGATTTGAACTGTATTTTTCTCATCATGAAATAATTCAGATTGTGAAGAAGAGCAAAAATTGAGAAAAATACTTCGCTAATGTCTCTTTATCGCTTCTCAAATCGTCACACTCTCTCGCTCGATTGCATTTTGAGGGACAAAAATGCAAAATTAATCCGAGTCATTTTCATTTTTTGGACTGTCTCTCTGCATTTTGCATTGTCATGATTTGAACTGTTATTTTTCTCTCATGAAATAATTCAGATTTGTGAAGAAGAGCAAAAATTGGAGAAATACTTCGCTAATGTCTCTTATCGCTTCTCAAATCGTCACATTCTCGCGCTCGATTGCTTTTGAAGGGACAAAAGATGCAAAATAATCCGAGTCATTTCATTTTTGAGCTGTCTCTTCTGCATTTTGCTGTCTATGATTTGGAACTGTATTTTTCTCATCATGAAATAATTGTAGATTGTGAAGAAGAGCAAAATTGAGAAAATACTTCGCTAATGTCTCTTTATCGCTTCTCAAATCGTCACACTCTCGCTCGATTGCATTTTGAGGGACAAAAATGCAAAATTAATCCGAGTCATTTTCATTTTTGAGACTGTCTCTCTGCATTTTGCATGTCATGATTTGAACTGTATTTTTCTCATCATAGAATAATTGAGATTGTGAAGAAGAGCAAAAATTGAGAAAATACTTCGCTAATGTCTCTTTATCGCTTCTCAAATCGTCACATTCTCGCTCGATTGCATTTTGAGGGACAAAAATGCAAAATTAATCCGAGTCATTTTCATTTTTGAGACTGTCTCTCTGCATTTTGCATGTCATGATTTGAACTGTATTTTTCTCATCATGAAATAATTCAGATTGTAAAGAAGAGGCAAAAATTGAGAAAAATACTTCGCTAATGTCTCTTTATCGCTTCTCAAATCGTCACACTCTCGCTCGATTGCATTTTGAGGGACAAAAATGCAAAATTAATCCGAGTCATTTTCATTTTTGAGACTGTCTCTCTGCATTTTGCCATGTCATGATTTGAACTGTATTTTTCTCATCATGAAATAATTCAGATTGTGAAGAAGAGCAAAAATTGAGAAAAATGCTTTCGCTAATGTCTCTTTATCGCTTCTCAAATCGTCAGTCACACTCTCGCTCGATTGCATTTTGAGGGACAAAAATGCAAAATTAATCCGAGTCATTTTCATTTTTGAAACTGTCTCTCTGCATTTTGCATGTCATGATTTGAACTGTATTTTTCTCATCATGAAATAATTCAGATTGTGAAGAAGAGCAAAAATTGAGAAAAATACTTCGCTAATGTCTCTTTATCGCTTCTCAAATCGTCACGTTCTCGCTCGATTGCATTTTGAAGGGACAAAAATGCAAAATTAATCCGAGTCATTTTCATTTTTGAGACTGTCTCTCTGCATTTTGCATGTCATGATTTGAACTGTATTTTTCTCATCATGAAATAATTCAGATTGTGAAGAAGAGCAAAAATTGAGAAAAATACTTCGCTAATGTCTCTTTATCGCTTCTCAAATCGTCACCACTCTCGCCGATTGGCATTTTGGAGGACCAAAAATGCAAATTAAATCCGAGTCCAATTTTCATTTTTGAAGAACTGTCCTCTCTGCATTTCATGTCATGATTGACTGTATTTTTCTCATCATGAAATAATTCAGATTGTGAAGAAGAGCAAAAATTGAGAAAAATACTTCGCTAATGTCTATTTATCGCTTCTCAAATCGTCACATTCTCGCTCGATTGCATTTTGAGGGACAAAAATGCAAAATTAATCCGAGTCATTTTCATTTTTGAGACTGTCTCTCTGCATTTTGCATGTCATGATTTGAACTGTATTTTTCTCTCTCATCATGAAATAATTCAGATTGTGAAGAAGAGCAAAAATTGAGAAAAATGCTTCGCTAATGTCTCTTTATCGCTTCTCAAATCGTCACATTCTCGCTCGATTGCATTTTGAGGGACAAAAATGCAAAATTAATCCGAGTCATTTTCATTTTTGAGACTGTCTCTCTGCATTTTGCATGTCATGATGAGAACTGTATTTTTTTGATCATGAAATAATTCAGATTGTGAAGAAGAGCAAAAATTGAGAAAAATACTTCGCTAATGTCTCTTTATCGCTTCTCAAATCGTCACACTCTCGCTCGATTGCATTTTGAGGGACAAAAATGCAAAATTAATCCGAGTCATTTTCATTTTTGAGACTGTCTCTCTGCATTTTGCATGTCATGATTTGAACTGTATTTTTCTCATCATGAAATAATTCAGATTGTGAAGAAGAGCAAAAAATTGAGAAAAATACTTCGCTAATGTCTCTTTATCGGCTTCTCAAATCGTCACATTCTCACTCGATTGCATTTTGAGGGACAAAAATGCAAAATTAATCCGAGTCATTTTCATTTTTGAGACTGTCTCTCTGCAATTTGCATGTCATGATTTGAACTGTATTTTTCTCATCATGAAATAATTCAGATTGTGAAGAAGAGCAAAAATTGAGAAAAATGCTTCGCTAATGTCTCTTTATCGCTTCTCAAATCGTCACATTTCTCGCTCGATTTGCATTTTGAGGGACCAAAATGCAAAAAATTAATCCGAGTCATTTTCTTTTTTGAGACTGTCTCTCTGCATTTTCATGTCATGAATTTTGAACTGTTTTTTTCTCATCATGAAATAATTCAGATTGTGAAGAAGAGCAAAAATTGAGAAAAATACTTCGCTAATGTCTTTTTATCGCTTCTCAAATCGTCACATTCTCTCTCGCTCGATTGCATTTTGAGGGACAAAATGCAAAATTAATCCGAGTCATTTTCATTTTTGAGACTGTCTCTCTGCATTTTGCATGTCATGATTTGAACTGTATTTTTCTCATCATTAAATAATTCAGATTGTGAAGAAGAGCAAAAATTGAGAAAAATACTTCGCTAATGTCTCTTTATCGCTTCTCAAATCGTCACATTCTCGCTCGATTGCATTTTGAGGGACAAAAATGCAAAATTAATCCGAGTCATTTTCATTTTTGAGACTGTCTCTCTGCATTTTGCATGTCATTATTTGAACTGTATTTTTCTCATCATGAAATAATTCAGATTGTGAAGAAGAGCAAAAATTGAGAAAAATACTTCGCTAATGTCTCTTTATCGCTTCTCAAATCGTCACATGTCTCGCTCGATTGCAATTTTGCAGGGACAAAAATGCAAAAATTTAATCCGAGTCATTTTCCATTTTTGAGACTGTCTGCTCTGCATTTTGCATGTTCATGATTCTGAACTGTAATTTTTCTCATCGAATATTCAGATGTGGAACGAAGAGCAAAAATTGAGAAAAAAATACTTCGCTAATGTCTCTTTTATCGCTTCTCAAATCGTCACACTCTCGCTCGATTGCATTTTGAGGGAGCAAAAATGCAAAATTAATCCGAGTCATTTTCAATTTGAGACTCATCTCTGCATTTTTGCCTGTCCATGATTTGAACTGTATTTTCTCATCATGAAATATATCAGATTGTAAGAAGAAGCAAGAAATTTGAAGAAAAAATACTTCGCTAAATAGTATTATTTATTCCGCTTCTCAAGATCGTCACACCTCCTCGCTCGATTGCATTTTGAGGGACAAAATGCAAAATTAATCCGAGTCATTTTCATTTTTGAGACTGTCTCTCTGCATTTTGCATGTCATGATTTGAACTGTATTTTTCTCATCATGAAATAATTCAGATTGTGAAGAAGAGCAAAAATTGAGAAAAATACTTCGCTAATGTCTCTTTATCGCTTCTCAAATCGTCACACTCTCGCTCGATTGCATTTTGAGGGACAAAAATGCAAAATTAATCCGAGTCATTTTCATTTTTGAGACTGTCTCTCTGCATTTTGCATGTCATGATTTGAACTGTAATTTTTTTTCATCATGAAATAATTCAGATTGTGAAGAAGAGCAAAATTGAAAAAAGTACTTCGCTAATGATATATATATATATCGCTTCTCAAATCGTCACACTCTCGCTCGATTGCTTTGAGGGACAAACAATGCAAAAATTAATCGAGTATTTTCTTTTTGAGACTGTCTCTACTGGCATTTGCCTGTCATGATTTGATACTGTACTTTATCTCATCATGAAATAATCAAGATTGTGAAGAAGAGCAAAAATTGAGAAAAATACTTCGCTAATGTCTCTTTATCGCTTCTCAAATCGTCACATTCTCGCTCGATTGCATTTTGAGGGACAAAAATGCAAAATTAATCCGAGTCATTTTCATTTTTGAGACTGTCTCTCTGCATTTTGCATGTCATGATTTGAACTGTATTTTTTTCATCATGAAATAATTCAGATTGTGAAGAAGAGCAAAATTGAGAATACTTCGCTAATGTCTATATATATATCGCTTCTCAAATCGTCACACTCTCGCTCGATTGCATTTTGAGGGACAAAAATGCAAAATTAATCCGAGTCATTTTCATTTTTGAGACTGTCTCTCTGCATTTTGCATGTCATGATTTGAACTGTATTTTTCTCATCATGAAATAATTCAGATTGTGAAGAAGAGCAAAAAATTGAGAAAAATACTTCGCTAATGTCTCTTTATCGCTTCTCAAATCGTCACATTCTCGCTCGATTGCATTTTGAGGGACAAAAATGCAAAATTAATCCGAGTCATTTTCATTTTTGAGACTGTCTCTCTGCCTTTTGCATGTCATGATTTGAACTGTATTTTTCTCAATCATGAAATAATTGAGATTGTGAAGAAGAGCAAAATTTGAGAAAAATACTTCGCTAATGTCTCTTTATTGCATCTCAAATCGTCATATTCTCGCTCGATTGCATTTTGAAGGACAAAAATGCAAAATTAATCCGAGTCATTTTCCATTTTTGAGACTGTCTCTCTGCATTTTGCCTGTCATGATTTGAACTGTATTTTTTTGATAATGAAATAATTCAGATTGTGAAGAAGAGCAAAAATTGAGAAAATACTTCGCTAATGTCTATTTATCGCTTCTAAAATCGTCACATTCTCGCTCGATTGCATTTTGAGGGACAAAAATGCAAAATTAATCCGAGTCATTTTCATTTTTGAGACTGTCTCTCTGCCTTTTGCATGTCATGATTTGAACTGTATTTTTCTCATCATGAAATAATTCAGATTGTGAAGAAGAGCAAAAATTGAGAAAAATACTTCGCTAATGTCTCTTTATCGCTTCTCAAATCGTCACACTCTCGCTCGATTGCATTTTGAGGGACAAAAATGCAAAATTAATCCGAGTCATTTTCATTTTTGAGACTGTCTCTCTGCCTTTTGCATGTCATGATTTGAACTGTATTTTTCTCATCATGAAATAATTCAGATTGTGAAGAAGAGCAAAAATTGAGAAAAATACTTCGCTAATGTCTATATATATATATATCGCTTCTCAAATCGTCACACTCTCGCTCGATTGCATTTTGAGGGACAAAAATGCAAAATTAATCCGAGTCATTTTCATTTTTGAGACTGTCTCTCTGCATTTTGCATGTCATGATTTGAACTGTATTTTTCTCATCATGAAATAATTCAGATTGTGAAGAAGGCAAAAATTGAGATAAAATAACTCGGCTATGTCTCTTTATCGCTTTTCTCAAATCGTCACATATCTCGCTCGATTGCATTTTGAGGACAAAAATGCAAAATTAATCCGAGTCATTTTCATTTTTGAGACTGTCTCTCTGCATTTTGCATGTCATGATTTGAACTGTATTTTTCTCATCATGAAATAATTCAGATTGTGAAGAAGAGCAAAAATTGAGAAAAATACTTCGCTAATGTCTATTTAACGCTTCTCAAATCGTCACACTCTCGCTCGATTGCATTTTGAGGGACAAAAATGCAAAATTAATCCGAGTCATTTTCATTTTTGAGACTGTCTCTCTGCATTTTGCATGTCATGATTTGAACTGTATTTTTCTCATCATGAAATAATTCAGATTGTGAAGAAGAGCAAAAATTGAGAAAAATACTTCGCTAATGTCTCTTTATCGCTTCTCAAATCGTCACACTCTCGCTCGATTGCATTTTGAGGGACAAAAATGCAAAATTAATCCGAGTCATTTTTATTTTGAGACTGTCTCTCTGCATTTTGCATGTCATGATTTGAACTGTATTTTTCTCATCATAAATAATTCAGATTGTAAGAAGAGCAAAAATTTAGAAAAATACTTTGCTAAGCTCTTTACGCTTCTCAAATCGCACACTCTCGTCGATTTTCATTTTGAGGGACAAAAAAAGCAAAATTAATCCGGTCATTTTATTTTTGAGACTGTCCTCTGCATTTTGCTGTCATGATTTGAAATGTATTTTTTTTCATCAGAAAAAATTAGATTGGAAGAAGACAAAAAAATTTAAAAAAATACTTCGCTAATGTCTTTTTATCGCTTTTCAAATCGTCACATCTCGCTCGATTGCATTTTGAGGGACAAAAAAGCAAAATTAATCCGAGTCATTTTCATTTTTTAGATGTCTCTCTGCATTTTGCATGTCATGATTTGAACTGTATTTTTCTCATCATGAAAAAATTAGATTTTGAAGAAGAGCAAAAATTGAGAAAAATACTTGCTAATGTCCTTTTTTCGCTTCTCAAAACGTCACACTCTCGTGACATTTTGGGGGCAAAAATGAAAATAACCGATATTTTCATTTTTTTTGACTTCTTCGCTTTTGATTTATGAGAACTGTATTTTTTTATCATGAAATAATTTAGATTGTGAAGAAGAGCAAAAAATTTAGAAAAATCTTCGCTAAAGTCTCTTTATCGCTTCTCAAATCGTCACATTTCTCGCTGATTGCATTTTGAGGGACAAAAATGCAAAAATTAATCCGAGTCATTTTCATTTTTAGACTGTCTCTCGCCTTTTGCATGTCATGATTTGAAATGATTTTTCTCATCATAAATAATTTGATTGTGAAGAAGACAAAAATTGGAAAAAAAACTTCGCTAATGTCTCTTTATCGCTTCTCAAATCGTCCAAAATTTTCGCTCGATTGCATTTTGAGGGACAAAAATGCAAAATTTAATCCGAGTCATTTTCATTTTTTGAGACTGTCTCTCTGCCTTTTGCATGTCATGATTTGAACTGTATTTTTCTCCAAACATAAAAAAAATTCAGATTGTGAAAAAGAAAAAATTTTAAAAAATAATTCGTTTTCTTTTAGCTTCTCAAAGTCACACTTCGCCCATTGCATTTTGGGGACAAAAATGCAAAATTAATCCAGTCATTTTCATTTTGAGACTGCTCTCTCATTTTTTTATGCAATGATTTGAAATTATTTTTTCTATCGAAAAATTTAGTTGTGAAAAAAAGCAAAAAAAAGAAAAAAAATATTCGCTAATGTTTTATTTATCGCTTCTAAATCGTACATCTCGCTCGATTGCATT
>JAJKFJ010002398.1:0-14718 GCA_027382625.1 Tetmemena sp. SeJ-2015
TTTCGAAACCCAAAAAAACCATCGGACGATTTTCCGTCCCAAAAGTAGTTGGGGGAAAAAACCCGGGAAAAAAGGCAGCTTTTTATTGGAAAAAAAAATAAACCCAATCCCTTTCCATTTTTAATTTTTGATCGTTTACCTCAGGGATTATTTAGGGGTGTTTAAATTTTTTTTGAAAAATTACCCCCCTTTTCCCCCTTGCAATTGGATAGCAGTCTAACGGGGGAAAAACCCCCCTGAATTGGACCCACAAAATTTTTTAAATTTTTCATTTTTCGGGGCCAAAAAAACCTGAATTTTGAATTCCCCTCCAAAAAAGGAAGGGAACTGATGAAAAATTTTTTCATTTTACTTTGGCAAAAAATACAACGAGAAACCCCCAATCGCTTTTTTAATTTTTGATGGTGTACTCTGAATTTCAGGGGCTATTTTGTCAAAAATGGGACCCCGAATTTCCCCCTTTCAGATTTTAAATTGCATGCGGGTATTTGGGAGAAAAAACCCCCCGCTAATTTGGATACCAAAACCCCAATTTTCTTTTTTTCCAAAAAAAAAGAGATTTTGATTTCCGTCCCAAAAAGGGGGGGGGGGGGGGGGGGGGGGGGGGGGGGGGGGGGGGGGGGGGGGGGGGGGGGGGGGGGGGGGGGGGGGGGGGGGGGGGGAACGCCGAAAACGAGCCCAAAGCTGAATTTGGACCTCCAAATTTTCAATTTTGACATTTTTTCGACCAAAAATCACCATCGAGATTTTTCGATTTAACCGCTCCAAATCGTAGATTAGGTGTTAACTAGACCTGAAAAAAAATGGTTTTCACCTGCTTCACTCGATTAAGGTCAAAAAAATGGGATCAACGAGCAAGTACCTTAAATGCAGCATTTTCAATTTTCGCATGCGCTGTATCTCTGCAGGCACTTATCAGCGAGTGCTAATTTTGTCGAAATACGATTCAGGGACCCCGAATTACCCCGGTTGCAGATGTAGAGATGATGCACGTGCGGGATCAACTCGGCCGAAAACGAGCCCAAAGCTGAATTGGACATGCTTGAAAAATTTTTAATTTTGACATTTTTTCGACCAAAATCACCATCGAGATTTGCGATTTAACCGCTCCAAATCGATAGATTAGGTGTTAACTAGACCTGAAAAATATGGTTTTCATCTGCTTCACTCGATTAAGGTCAAAAAAATGGGATCAACGAGCAAGTACCTTAATGCAGCATTTTCAATTTTCGGATGCGCTGTATCTCTGCAGGCACTATCAGCGAGTTGCTAATTTTGTCGAAATACGATTCAGGGGCCCCGAATTACCCCGGTTGCAGATGTAGAGAGATGCACGTGCGGGATCAACTCGGCGCGAAAACGAGCCAAAGCTGAATTTGGACATGCTTGAAATTTTTCAATTTTGACATTTTTTCGACCAAAAAAATCACCATCGAGATTTTCGATTTTACCGCTCCAAATCGATAGATTAGGTGTAAAATAGACTGAAAATATTGGTTCACCTGCTTTCACTCGATAAGGTCAAAAAATGGGCTCAACGAGCAATACCTTTAAATGCAGCATTTTCCAATTTCGCATGCGCTGTATCTCTGCAGGCACTTATCAGGGAGTGCTAATTTTGTCGAAAAACGATTCAGGGACCCCGAATTACCCGGGTTGCAGATGTAGAGATGATGCACGTGCGATCAACTCGGCGCGAAAAACGAGCCAAAGCTGAATTTGGACATGCTTGAATTTTCAATTTTGACATTTTCTTCGACCAAAAATCACCATCGAGATTTGCGATTTAACCGCTCCAAATCGATAGATAGGTGTTAACTAGACCTGAAAAATATGGTTTTCGCCTGCTTCACTCGATTAAGGTAAAAAAGGATCAACGAGCAATACCTTAAATGCAGCATTTCAATTTCGCATGCGCTGTATCTCTGCAGGCGCACTATAGCGGTGTAATTTTGTCGAAATACGATTCAGGGACCCGAATTACCCCGGATTGAGATGTAAAGATGATGCACGTGCGGGATCAACTCGGCGCGAAAACGACCCCAAAGCTGAATGGACATGCTTAAAATTTTCAATTTTGACATTTTCTCGACCAAAAATCACCATCGATTTATTTCTACCGCTCCAAATCGAGTAAGCAGGTGAAAACCATATATTTCAGGACTAGTTAACACCTAATCTATCGATTTGAGCGGTTAAATCGCAAATCTCGATGGTGATTTTGTGTCGAAAAAATGTCAAAATGAAAATTTAAGCATTCCAAAATTCAGCTTGGGCTCGGTTTCGCGCCGAGTTGACCGCACGTGCATTCATCTCTACACTTTGCAACCGGGGTAATTCGGGGTCCTTGAATCGTACTTCGACAAAATTTAGCACTCGCTGATAAGGCTTGCAGAGATACAGCGCATGCGAAAATGAAAATGCTGCATCATTTAAGTATGTCGTTTCATCCCATTTTTTGATCCTAATTCGACGTGAAGGCAGGTTGAAAACCATATTGTCAGTCTAGTTGAACACCTTAATCTATCGATTTGGAGCGGTTAAATCCAAATTCTCGATGGTGATTTTTGGTCGAAAAATGTCAAAATTGAAAAATTTCAAGCATGTCCAAATTCACCTTTGGGCTCGTTTCGCGCCGAGTTGATCCCGCACGTGCCATCATCTCTACATCTGCAACCCGCGGTAATTTCGGGGTCCCTGAATCGGTATTTCGACAAAATTAGCCACTCGCTGATAAGTTTGCCTGCAGAGATACAGCCGCATGCGAAAATTCCGAAAAGCGTGCATTTAAGGTACTTGCTCGTTAATCCATATATTTTTGACCTTAATCGAGTGAAAGCAGGTTGAAACATATTTTAGGTCTAGTTAACACACATAATCTATCATTTGGAAGCCGGTTAAATCGCAAATCTCAGATGATGATTTTTGGTCGAAAAATGTCAAAAATGAAAATTTTCAAGCATGTCCAAATTCACAACTTTGGGCTCGTTTTCGCGCCCAGTTGATCCCGCACGTGCATCATCTCTATATCTGCAACCCGGGGTAATTCGGTGTCCCTGAATCGTATTTCGACAAAATTTAGCACTCGCTTGATAAGTTGCCTGCAAAAGAGTTACAGCGCATCGAAAAATTGAAAATGCTGATTTAAGTACTTGCGGATCGTTTGAATCCCATTTTTTTACCTTAATCGATGAAGCAGTTTGAAAAACCATATTTTCAGGTCTAGTTAACACCTAATCTATCGATTTTGAGCGGTTAAATCGCAAATCTCGATGGTGATTTTTGTCGGAAAATGTACAAAAAATTGAAATTCAAGATGTTCCAAATTCAGCTTTGGCTTCGTTTCGCCGATTGACCCGCACTGGCATCATCTCTACATCTGCAACCCGGATAATTCGGGGTCCCTGAATCGATATCGACAAAATTAAAGCACTCTCGTGATAAGTCCTCACAGAGATTACAGCGCATGCGAAATTGAAAATGCTGCATAAGGTACTTGCTCGTTGATCCCATTCTTTGACCTTAATCGAGTGAAGCAGGTGAAAACCATATTTTTCAGGTCTAGTCAACACCTAATCTATGGATTTGGAGCGGTTAAATCGCAAATCTCGATGGTGATTTTTTGGATCGAACAAAATGTCAAAAATTGAAAATTTCAAGCATGTCCAAAATCAGCTTTGGGCTCTTTTTCGCGCCGAGTTGATCCCGCACGTGCAACATCCCTACATCTGCAACCCGGGGTAACTCGGGGTCCCTGAATCGTATTTCGACAAAAGCACTCGCTGATAAGTGCCTGCAAAGATACAGCGCATGCGAAAATTGAAAATGACTGCATTTAAGTACTTGCTCGTTGATCCCGTTTTTTGACCTTAATCGAGTGAAGCAGGTTAAAACCATTTTTCAGGACTAGTTAACACCTAATCTATCGATTTGGAGCGGTTAAATCGCAAATCTCGATGGTGATTTTTCGAAAAATGTCAAAATTGAAAATTTCAAGCATGTCAAATTCAGCTTTGGGCTCGTTTTCGCGCCGAGTAATCCCGCACGTTGAAATCATCTCTACATCTGCAACCCGGGTAATTCGGGGTCCCGATCTGTATTTCGGAAAAATTAGACTCCGCCTGATATACAAGGGTCGCCTGCAGAGTAGATACAGCGCATGCGAAAATTGAAAATGCTGCATTAAGGTTACTTGCTCCGTTGATCCCATTTACCTTAATCGTATGTGACCATGCAGGTGAAAACATATTTCGGTCTAGTTAACACCTAATCTATCATTTGGAGCGGTTAAATCGAAATCTCGATGGGTGATTTTTTGTCGAAAAAATGTCAAAAATTGAAAAATTTCAGAGCATGGTCCAAATTCAAGCTTTTGGCTCGTTTTCGGCCGAGTTATCCCGCACGTGCATCATTCTCTTACATCTGAACCCGGGGTAATTCGGGTCCCTGAATCGTATTTCGACAAAATTAGCATTCGCTGATAAGTGCCTGCAGAAATACAGCGCATGCGAAAATTGAAATTGCTGCATTTAAGGTACTTGCTCGTTGATCCCATTTTTTTACCTTAATCGAGGAAACAGGTGAAAACCATATTTTTCAGGACTAGTTAACACCTAATCTATCGATTTGGAGCGGTTAAATCGCAAATCTCGATGGTGATTTTTGGTCGAAAAAATGTCAAAATTGAAAATTTCAAGCATGTCCAAATTCACCTTTGGGCTCGTTTTCGCGGCCGAGTTGATCCCGAACGTGCATCATCTCTACATCTGCAACCCGGGGAAAATTCGGGGGTCCCTGAATCGTAATTCGAACAAAATTAGCACTCACTGATAAGTGCCTGCAGAGATACAGCGCATGCGACCAAATTGAAAATGCATTGCATATTAAACCGTACTTGCTCGCTGATCCTCATATTTTTGACCCTTAATCGATTTGAAGCAGGTTGAAAACCCATAATTTTTTCAAGGAACTTAGTAATCACCTAATCTATCGATTGGGCGGAAATCGCAAACTCGATGGTGATTTTTGGTCGAAAAAAATGTCAAAATTGAAAGATTTCAAGCAAGTCCAAATTCAGCTTTGGGCTCTTTTCGCCCGAGTGATCCCGCCCGTGCATCATTCTACATCTGCAACCCGGTAATTCGGGGGTCCCTGAATCGTATTTCACAAATTAGCACTCGCTGATAAGTGGCCTGCAGAGATACAGCGCATTCGAAAATTGAAAATGCTGCGGCATTTAAGGTACTTGCTCGTTGATCCAATTTTTTGACCTTAATCGAGTTGAAGCAGGTGAAAACCATATTTTTCAGGTCTAGTAACACCTAGTCTATCGATTTGGAGCGGTTAAATCGCAAATCTCGATGGTGATTTTTTGGTCGAAAAAGATGTCAAAATTGAAAATTTCAAGCATGTCCAAATTCAGCTTTGGGCTCGTTTTCGCGCCGAGTTGATCCCGCACATGCATCATCTCTACATCTGCAACCCGGGGATTCGGTCCCTGAAATCGTTATTTCGACAAAAATTAGCACTCGCTGATAAGTTCCCTGCCGAGATACAGCGCATGCGAAAATGGAAATGCTGCATTAAGGTACTTGCTCGTTGATCCCACTTTTTGACCTTAATCGAGTGGATAAAGCAGGTGAAAACCATATTTTTCAGATTGGTTAACACCTAATCTATCGATTTGAGCGGTTAAATCGCAAATCTCGATGGTGATTTTGGTCGAAAAAAAATGTCAAAATTGAAAATTTCAAGGAGCTCCAAATTCAGCTTTTGGCTCGTTTTCGCCGTCCGATTGACTCCCGCACGTGCACATCATCTCTACATCTGCAACGCGGGGTAATTCGGGGTCCCTGAATCGATTTTCGACAAAATTAGCACTCGTGATAATAGCCTCAGAGATACAGCGGCGAAAATTGAAAATGCTGCATTTAAGGTACTTGCTCGTTGATCCATTTTTTGACCCTTATCGAGTGAAGCAGGTGAAAAACATATTTTTCAGGTTCTAGTTAACACCCTAAATCTATCGATTTGGAGCGTTAAAATCGAAAATCTCGATGGTGAATTTTGGTCGAAAAAAATGTCAAAATTGAAAACTTCAAGCACTGTATTCAAATTCAGTTTGGGCTCGTTTCGCGCCGAGCTGATCCCGCACGTTCATGATCTCTACATCTGCAACCCGGGGTAATTCGGGTCCCTGAATTGTATTTCGACAAAATTAGCAATCGCTGATGAGTGCCTCCAGAGATACAGCGCATGCGAAATTGAAAATGCTGCATTTAAGGTACTTGCTCGTTGATACCATTTTTTGACTCTAATCGAGTGAAGCAGGTGAAAACCATATTTTTCAGGTCTAGTTAACACCTAATCTATCGATTTGAGCGGTTTAAATCGAAAATCTCGATGGTGAATTTTGGTCGGAAAAAATGTCAAAATTTGAATAATTTCAAGCATGTCCCAAATTTCAGCTTTGGCCTCGTTTTCGCGCCAAGCTGATCCCCGCACCTGCATGATCTCTACATCTGCAACCCGGTAATTCGGGGCCCCTGAATCGTATTTCGACAAAAATTAGCACTCGCTGATGAGTGCCTGCAGAGTACAGCGCATGGCCGAAAATTGAATGCTGCATTTAAGGTATTGCTCGTTGATTCCCATTTTTTGGCTTAATCCGAGTGAAGCAGGTGAAAACCATATTTTTCAGGTCTAGTTAACACCTAATCTATCGATTTGGAGCGGTTAAATCGAAAATCTCGATGGTGAATTTTGGTCGAAAAAATGTCAAAATTGAAAATTTCAAGCATGTCCAAATTCAGCTTTGGGCTCGTTTTCGTGCCGAACTGATCCCGCACGTGCATGATCTCTACATCTGCAACCCGGGGTAATTCGGGGTCCCTGAATCGTATTTCGACAAAATTAGCACTCGCTGATGAGTGCCTGCAGAGATACAGCGCATGCGAAAATTGAAAATGCTGCATTTAAGGTACTTGCTCGTTGATCCCATTTTTTTGCCTAAATCGAGTGAAGCAGATGAAAACCATATTTTTCAGGTCTAGTTAACACCTAATCTATCGATTTGGAGCGGTTAAATCGAAAATCTCGATGGTGAATTTTGGTCGAAAAAATGTCAAAATTGAAAATTTCAAGCATGTCCAAATTCAGCTTTGGGCTCGTTTTCGCGCCGAGCTGATCCCGCACCTGCATGATCTCTACATCTGCAACCCGGGGTAATTCGGGGTCCCTGAATCGTATTTCGACAAAATTAGCACTCGCTGATGAGTGCCTGCAGAGATACAGCGCATGCGAAAATTGAAAATGCTGCATTTAAGGTACTTGCTCGTTGATCCCATTTTTTGAGCTTAATCGAGTGAAGCAGATGGGTGAAAACCATATTTTTTTCAGGTCTAGTTAACACCTAAATCTATCGATTTGGAGCGGTTAATCGAAAATCTCGATGGTGAATTTTGGTCGAAAAAATGTCAAAATTGAAAATTTCAAGCATGTCCAAATTCAGCTTTGGGCTCGTTTTCGCGCCGAGCTGATCCCGCACCTGCATGATCTCTACATCTGCAACCCGGGGTAATTCGGGGTCCCTGAATCGTATTTCGACAAAATTAGCACTCGCTGATGAGTGCCTGCAGAGATACAGCGCATGCGAAAATTGAAAATGCTGCATTTAAGGTACTTGCTCGTTGATCCCATTTTTTGAGCTTAATCGAGTGAAGCAGGTGAAAACCATATTTTCAGGTCTAGTTAACACCTAATCTATCGATTTGGAGCGGTTAAATCGAAAATCTCGATGGTGAATTTTGGTCGAAAAAATGTCAAAATTTGAAAATTTCCAAGCATGTCCAAATTCAGCTTTGGGGCTCGTTTTCGCGCCGAGCTGATCCCGCACCTGCATGATCTCTACATCGGCAACCCGGGGTAATTCGGGGTCCCTTGAATCGTATTTCGACAAAATTAGCACTCGCTGTTGAGTGCCTGCAGAGATACAGCGCATGGTGAAAATTGAAAATGCTGCATTTAAGGTACTTTGCTCGTTGATCCATTTTTTTTGAGCTTAATCGATGAAGCAGGTGAAAACCATATTTTTCAGGTCTAGTTAACACTAATCTATCGATTTGGGTAGCGGTTAAATCGAAAATCTCGAGGTGAATTTTGGTCGAAAAAATGTCAAAATTGAAAATTCAAGCATTCCAAATTCAGCTTTGGGCCGTTTTCGCTGCCGAGCTGATTCCCGCCCTGCATGACCTACATCTGCAAACCCGGGTAAATTCGGTCCCTGAATCGTATTTCGACAAATTAGCACTTCGCTGATGAGTGCCTGCAGAAGATACAGCGCATGCGAAATTGAAAATGCTGCATTTAAGGTCTTGCTCGTTGATCCCATTTTTTTGAGCTAAATCGAGTGAAGCAGGTTGAAAACCATATTTTTTAAGGTCTAGTTAACACCTAATTATCGATTTTGAGCGGTTAAATCAAAAATCTCGATGGTGAATTTTGGGTCGAAAAAAATGTCAAAATTGGAAATTTCACAAGCATTTCCAAATTCAGCTTTGGGCTCGTTTTCCTGCCGAGCTGATCCCGCACCTGCATGATCTCTACATCTGCAACCGGGGTAATTCGGGGTTCCCTGAATCGTATTTCGACAAAATAGCACTCGCTGATGAGTGCCTGCAAAGATACAGCGCATGCGAAAAATGAAAATGCTCATTTAAGGTACTTGCTCCGTTTGATACCCATTTTTTGAGCTTAATCGAGTGAAGCAGGTGAAAACCATATTTTTCAGGTCTAGTTAACCACCTAATCTATCGATTGGAGCGAGCGTTAAAATCGAAAATCTCGATGGTGAATTTGGTCGAAAAATGTCAAATCTGAAAAATTTCAAGCAGTCCAAATCGCTTTGGGCTCGTTTTTCGGCGCCGGCTGAAATCCCCGCACCTGCATGATTCTACATCTGCAACCCGGGGTAAATTCGGGGTCCCTGAGATCGTATTTCGACAAAATTAGCACTCCCTGGATGAATGCCTGCAGAGATACAGCGCATGCCAAAATTGAAAAAATGCTGCATTTAAGGTACTTTCTCGTTGATCCCAATTTTTTGAGCTTAATCGAGTGAAGCAGTGAAAACCATATTTTTTCAGGTCTAGTTAACACAAGACCTAATCTATCGATTTGGAGCGGTTAAATTGAAAATCTCGATGGTGAATTTTTGGTCGAAAAAATGTCAAAATTGAAAATTTCAAGCATGTCCAAATTCAACTTTGGGCTCGTTTCGCGCCGAGCTGATCCCGCACCTGCATGATCTCTAAATCTGCAACCCGGGGTAATTCGGGGTCCATGAATCGTATTTCGACAAAAATTAGCACTCGCTGATGAATGCCTGCAGAGATACAGCGCATGCGAAAATTGAAAAAGCTGGTTTCACCTGCTTCACTCGATTAAGCTCAAAAAATATGGGATCAACGAGCAAGTACCTTAAATGCAGCATTTTCAATTTTTCGCAGCGCTGTATCTCTGCAGGCACTCATCAGCGAGTGCTAATTTTGTCGAAATCATTCAGGGACCCCGAATTACCTCGGGTTGCAGTGTAGAGATCATGCAGGTGCGGGATCAGCTCGGCGCGAAAAACGAGCCCAACGCTGAATTTGGACATGCTTGAAATTTTCAATTTTGACATTTTTTCGACCAAAATTCACCATCGAGATTTCGATTCAACCGCTCCAAATCGATAGATTAGGTGTTAACTAGACCTGAAAAATATGGTTTTCATCTGCTTCACTCGATTTTGGCAAAAAAATGGGATCAACGAGCAAGTACCTTAAATGCAGCATTTTCAATTTTCGCATGCGCTGTATCTCTGCAGGCACTCATCAGCGAGTGCTAATTTTGTCGAAATACGATTCAGTGGGACCCGAATTACCCGGGTTGCAAGATGTAGAGATCATGCAGTGCGGGATCAGCTCGGACGCGAAACGAGCCAAAGCTGAATTGGACATGCTTGAAATTTTCAATTTTGACAATTTTTCGACCAAATTCACCATCGAGATTTTCGATTTAACCGCTCCAAAATCGATAGATTAGGTGTTAACTAGCCTGAAAAATATGGTTTTTCACCTGCTCACTCGATTTAGCTCAAAAAAATGGGATCAACGAGCAAGTTCCTCGGATCAACGAGCAAGTACCTTACATGCAGCATTTTCAATTTTCGCATGCGCTGTATCTCTGCAGCACTCATCAGCGAGTGCTAATTTTTGTCGAAATACGATTCAGGACCCCGAATTACCCCGGGTGCAGATGTAGAGATCATGCACGTGCGGGATCAACTCGGCGCGAAAACGAGCCCAAAGCTGAATTTGGACATGCTTAAAATTTTCAATTTTGACATTTTTTCGACCAAAATTCACCATGAGATTTTCGATTTAACCGCTCCAAAACGATAGATTAGGTGTAACTAGACCTGAAAAATATGGTTTCACCTGCTTCACTCGATTAAGCTCAAAAATGGATCAACGAGCAAGTACCTTAATGCAGCATTTCAAATTTTCGCATGCGCTGTAAATCTCTGCAGGCAACCACAGCGAGTGTAATTTTGTCGAAATACGATTCAGGGACCCCGAATTACCCCGGGTTTCCGATGTAGAGATCATGCAGGTGGGGGATCAGCTCGGCGCGAAACGACCCAAAGCTGAATTTGGACATGCTTGAAATTTCAATTTTGACATTTTTTCTACCAAAAATTCACCACGAGATTGCTTCGATTTTAACCGCTCCAAAATCGATAGATTAGGTGTTAACAAGACCTGAAAAATATGGTTTTCACCTGCTTCACTCGATTAAGGTCAAAAAATGGGATCAACGAGCAAGTACCTTAATGCAGCATTTTCAATTTTCGCATGCGCTGTATCTCTGCAGGCACTCATCAGCGAGTGCTAATTTTGTCGAAATACGATCAGGGACCCCGAATTTACCCCGGGTGGCAGATGTAGAGATCATGCAGGTGCGGGATCAGCTTGGCGCGAAAAACGAGCCCAAAGCTGAATTTGAACATGCTTGAAATTTTCAATTTGACATTTTTTCGACAAAATTTCACCATCGAGATTTTCGATTTAACCGCTCGAAATTCAAAATCGATAGATTAGGTGTTAACTAGACCTGAAAAATATGGTTTTCCCCTGCTTCACTCGATTAAGGTCAAAAAATGGGATCACGAGCAAGTACGTAAATGCAGCATTTTCATTTTTCGCAATGGCTGTATCTCTGCAGGCACTGCATCAGCGAGTGCTCATTTTTGTCGAAAATACGATTCAGCGGACCCTCGAATTACCCGGGTTGCCAATTAGAGATCATGCAGGTGCGGGAATCAGCTCGGCGCGAAAACGAGCCCAAAGCTGAATTTCGACATGCTTTGAAATTTTCCATTTTGACATTTTTTCGACCAAAATTCACCATCGAGAATTTTCGATTAACCGCTCCAAATCGATAGATTAAGTGTTACTAGAACTGAAAAATATGGTTTTCACCTGCTCACTCGATTAAGCTCAAAAAATGGATCAACGAGCAAGTACCTTAAATGGAGCATTTTCAATTTTCGCATGCGCTGTGTATCTCTGCAGGCACTCATCAGCGAGTGCAAATTTTGTCGAAATACGATTCAGGGACCCGAATTACCCCGGGTTGCCAGATGTAAGAGATATGCCAGGTGCGGGATCAGCTCGCGCGAAAACGAGCCCAAAAGCTGAAATTTGGACATGCTTTGGAAATTTTCATTTTGACATTTTTTCGACCAAAATTCACCATCGAGATTTTCGATTTAACCGCTCCAAATCGATAGATTAGTGTTAACTAGACCCTGAAAAATATGGTTTTCACCTTGCTTCACTCGATTAAGCTCAAAAAATGGGATCAACGAGAGTACCTTAAATGCAGCATTTCAATTTTCGCAATGCGCTGTATCTCTGCAGGCACTCATCAGCGAGTGCTAATTTGTCGAAACAATACGATTCAGGGACCCCGAATTACCGCGGGTTGCAGATGTAGAGATCATTGCACGTGCGGGATCAGCTTGGCGCGAAAACGAGCCCAAAGCTGAAATTTGGACATGCTTGAATTTTTCAATTTTGACATTTTTTCGACCAAAATTCACCATCGAGTTTCGATTTTAACGCTCCAAATCGATAGATTAGGTGTTAACTAGACCTGAAAAAATATGGTTTTCACCTGCTTCACTCGATTAAGCTCAAAAAATGGGATCAAAGAGCAAGTACTTAAATGCAGCATTTTCAATTTCGCATGCGCTGTATCTCGCAGGCACTCATCAGCGAGTGCTATTTTTGTCGAAATGCGATTCAGGGACCCCGAATTACCCCGGTTGCAGATGTAGAGATCATGCAGGTGCGGGATCAGTTCGGCACGAAAACGAGCCAAAAGCTCAATTTGGAGCTTCCAGAAATTTTCAATTTTGACATTTTTCGACCAAAATTCACCATCGAGATTTCGATTAACCGCTCCAAATTCGATAGATTAGGTGTTAACTAGACCTGAAAAAATATGGTTTTCACCTGCTTCACTCGATTAAGTGTCAAAAATGGGAATAACGAGCAAGTACCTTAATGCAGCATTTTCATTTTCGCATGCGCTGTATCTCCGCAGGCACTCATAGCGAGTGCTAATATTGTCGAAATACGATTCAGGACCCCGAATTACCCCTTGCAGATGTAGAGATCATGCAGGTGCGGGATAATCAGCTCGGCGCGAAACGAGCCAAAGCTGAATTTGAACATGCTTGAAATTTTCATTTTTGACATTTTTTCAACCAAAATTCACCATCGAGATTTTCCGATTTAACCGCTCCAAATCGATAGATTAAGTGTTAACTAGACATGAAAAATATGGTTTTCACCTGCTTCACTCGATTAAGGTCAAAAAAAAAAATGGGATCAACGAGCAAGTCCCTTAAATGCAGCATTTTCAATTTTCGCATGCGCTGTATCTCTGCAGGCACTCATCAGCGAGTGCTAATTTTGTCGAAATACGATTCAGGACCCCGAATCCCCGGGTGCAGATGTAGAGATCATGCAGGTGCGGATCAGCTCGGCGCGAAAACGAGCCCAAAAGCTGAATTTGGACATGCCTTGAAATTTTCAATTTTGACATTTTTCGACCAAAAATTCACCATCGAGATTTTCGATTTAACCCTCCAATCGATAGAATTAGGTGTTAACTAGACTGAAAATGGTTTTCACTCTTCACTCGGATTAAGGTCAAAAAAATGGATCAACAGCAGTACTTAATGCAGCCATTTTCATTTTCGCACTGCGCTGTATCTCTGCAGGCACTCATCAGCGAGTGCTAAATTTGTCGAAATACGATTCAGGGCCCCGAATTACCCCGGGTTGCAGATTTAGAGATCATGCAGGTGCGGGAATCAGCTCGGCGCGAAACGAGCCCAAAGCGAATTTGGACATGCTTGAAATTTCAATTTTGACATTTTTTTCGACCAAAATTCACCATCGAGATTTTCGATTTAACCCCCCAAATCGATAGATAGGTGTTAACTAAGACCTGAAAAATATGGGTTTTCACCTGCTTCACTCGATTAAGGCTCAAAAAATGGGATCAACGAAGCAAGTACCTTAAATGCAGCCTTATCAATTTTCGTATGCGCTGTATCTCTGCAGGCACTCATCAAGCGAGTGCTATTTTGTCGAAATACGATTCAGGGACCCCGAAATACCCCGGGTTGCAGATGTAGAGATCATGCACGTGCGGGATCAGCTCGGCGCGAAAACGAGCCAAAGCTGAATTTGGACATGCTTGAAATTTTCAATTTTGACATTTTTTCGACCAAAATCACCATCGAGATTTTCGATTTACCGCTGCAAATCGATAGATTAGGTGTTAACTAGACCTGAAAATATGGTTTTCCACCTGCTCACTCGATATAAGCTCAAAAAATGGGATTCACGAGCAAGTACCTAAATGCAGCATTTTCAATTTTTCGCATGCGCTGTTCCTCTGCAGGCACTCATCAGCGAGTGCTAATTTTGTCGAAATACGATTTTGGGGCCCCCCCGGGGGAAATTTAAAACCCACTCAGCTCGGCGCGAAAACGAGCCCCAAAGCTGAATTTGGACATGCTTGAAATTTTTAATTTTACATTTTTTCGACAAAAATTCACCATCGAATTTTCGATTTAACCGCTCCAAATGATAGATTAGGTGTTAATAGACTGAAAAATATGGTTTTCATCTTCACTCATTGGCAAAAAAATGGGTCAAGAGCAAGTCCTTAAATGCAGCATTTTTTAATTTTCGAATGGCTGTTCTCTTCAGGCACTCATCAGGGTGTAATTTTGGGCGAAATACGATTCAGGGCCCCGAATTACCCGGGTTGCAGATGTAGAGATCATGCAGGGCGGGGGTCACTCGGGGGCGAAAAAAGAGCCCAAAGCTGAATTTGGACATCTTTTAAATTTTCAATTTTACATTTTTTTTGCCCCAAAAAACACCATCGAGATTTTCGATTTTTCCCTCCAAATCGATAGATTAGGTGGTTAACTAGACCCCGAAAAATATGGTTTCACCTGCTTACTCGATTAAGTAAAAAATGGAAACAAAACAAGTCCTTAAAAGCAGCATTTTCAATTTTTGCATGCGCTGTATTCTGCAGGCACTCATCAGCAAATGCTAATTTTTTTCGAAATACGATTAGGGCCCC
>JAJKFJ010002399.1:0-10983 GCA_027382625.1 Tetmemena sp. SeJ-2015
TCTTTTCTCGAGAGAAACTATTTTCCAAAATTTGAAAGCTAAAAAATAAAAAATAGGATTTTATTCAACCTCCAAGGATCTTTGAGGAGAAGTAACAATCCTACCCGTATTTTTTAGCTTCTGCAAAGTGGACTTGTTTGCTCTCGAGAAGAAATCTCATTTTTCTCTAAAACTCTTGAATTTAGAGCTAATCAAAGTGAAAAAAGACTCCAGTGAACTTCCATCTTTCATCTTCAATCTCTTCTTCCTCGTTAGAGGATCGCTTTTGGAGGTTGAGAAGTAACAATCCTACCCGTATTTTTTAGCTTCTGCAAAGTGGACTTAGTTTGCTCTCGAGAAGAAATCTCATTTTTCTCTAAAAACTCTTGAATTTAGAGCTAATCAAAAGTGAAAAAAGACTCCAGTGAACTTCCATCTTTCATCTTCAATCTCTTCTTCCTCGTTAGAGGATCGCTTTTGGAGGTTGAGAAGTAACAATCCTACCCGTATTTTTTAGCTTCTGCAAAGTGGACTTAGTTTGCTCTCGAGAAGAAATCTCATTTTTCTCTAAAAACTCTTGAATTTAGAGCTAATCAAAAGTGAAAAAAGACTCCAGTGAACTTCCATCTTTCATCTTCAATCTCTTCTTCCTCGTTAGAGGATCGCTTTTGGAGGTTGAGAAGTAACAATCCTACCCGTATTTTTTAGCTTCTGCAAAGTGGACTTAGTTTGCTCTCGAGAAGAAATCTCATTTTTCTCTAAAAACTCTTGAATTTAGAGCTAATCAAAAGTGAAAAAAGACTCCAGTGAACTTCCATCTTTCATCTTCAATCTCTTCTTCCTCGTTAGAGGATCGCTTTTGGAGGTTGAGAAGTAACAATCCTACCCGTATTTTTTAGCTTCTGCAAAGTGGACTTAGTTTGCTCTCGAGAAGAAATCTCATTTTTCTCTAAAAACTCTTGAATTTAGAGCTAATCAAAAGTGAAAAAAGACTCCAGTGAACTTCCATCTTTCATCTTCAATCTCTTCTTCCTCGTTAGAGGATCGCTTTTGGAGGTTGAGAAGTAACAATCCTACCCGTATTTTTTAGCTTCTGCAAAGTGGACTTAGTTTGCTCTCGAGAAGAAATCTCATTTTTCTCTAAAAACTCTTGAATTTAGAGCTAATCAAAAGTGAAAAAAGACTCCAGTGAACTTCCATCTTTCATCTTCAATCTCTTCTTCCTCGTTAGAGGATCGCTTTTGGAGGTTGAGAAGTAACAATCCTACCCGTATTTTTTAGCTTCTGCAAAGTGGACTTAGTTTGCTCTCGAGAAGAAATCTCATTTTTCTCTAAAAACTCTTGAATTTAGAGCTAATCAAAAGTGAAAAAAGACTCCAGTGAACTTCCATCTTTCATCTTCAATCTCTTCTTCCTCGTTAGAGGATCGCTTTTGGAGTTGAAAGTCAATCCTACCCGTATTTTTTAGCTTCTGCAAAGTGGACTTAGTTTGCTCTCGAAAGAAATCTCATTTTTCTCTAAAAAAACTCTTGAATTTAGAAACTAATTCAAAAGTGAAAAAAGACCCATGAACTTTCCATCTTTCATCTTCAATCTCTTCTTCCTCGTTAGAGGATCGCTTTTGGAGGTTGAGAAGTAACAATCCTACCCGTATTTTTTAGCTTCTGCAAAGTGGACTTAGTTTGCTCTCGAGAAGAAATCTCATTTTTCTCTAAAAACTCTTGAATTTAGAGCTAATCAAAAGTGAAAAAAGACTCCAGTGAACTTCCATCTTTCATCTTCAATCTCTTCTTTCCTCGTTAGAGGATCGCTTTTGGAGGTTGAGAAAATAACAATCCTACCCGTATTTTTTAGCTTCTGCAAAGTGGGCTTAGTTTGCTCTCGAGAAGAAATTCATTTTTCTCTAAAACTCTTGAATTTAGAGCTAATCAAAAGTGAAAAAAGACTCCAGTGAACTTCCATCTTTATTTCAATCTCTTCTTCCTCGTTAGAGGATCGCTTTTGGAGGTTGAGAAGTAACAATCCTACCCGTATTTTTTAGCTTCTGCAAAGTGGACTTAGTTTGCTCTCGAAAAAAAAATCTTTTATTTTTTTTTTTCTAAAAAAACCTTGAAAAAAAAATTTTGAGCTAATCAAAGTGGGAAAAAAAAACTCCAGTGAACTTCCATCTTTCATCTTCAATTTTTTCCCCCGTTAGGGATCGTTTTTTTGGGGGTTGAAGAAGTAACAATCCTACCCGTATTTTTTAGCTTTGCAAAGTGGCTTTTGTTTGCCCCCCTCGAGAAGAAATCTCATTTTTTTCTCTAAAAACTCTTGTTTTTTTGGAGCTAATAAAAGTGAAAAAAGACCCAGTGAACTTCCCCTCTTTCATCTTCAAACTCTTCTTCCTCGTTTAGAGGATGCTTTTGGAGGGTTAGAAGTAACAATCCTACCCGTATTTTTTAGCTTTAAAGTGGGCTAGTTTGCTTCAAAAAAATTTTTTTTCCCCTAAAAACCCCTTTTGATTTAAAAAGCAATAAAAAATGAAAAAAGACTCCAGTGAACTTCCATCTTTCATCTTCAATCTCTTCTTCCTCGTTAGAGGGTCGGGAGGGTTAAAAACCCTACCCCTATTTTTTAGCTTCTGCAAAATGGACTTAGTTTGCTCTCAGAAGAAATCTCATTTTTCTTAAAAACTCTTGAATTTAGAGCTAATCAAAAGTGAAAAAAACTCCCCGTGAACTTCCAAAACTTTTTCATTTCAATCTCTTCTTCCTCGTTTTAGGGACGCTTTTTTTAGGTTGGGAAAAAACAATCCCCCCCCCGTATTTTTTAGCTTTGCAAAGTGGACTTTGTTTGCTCTCGAGAAGAAATCTCATTTTTCTCTAAAAAATCTTGAATTTAGAGCTAATCAAAAATGAAAAAAAACTCCAGTGAACTTCCTCTTTCATCTTCAAACTCTTCTTCCTCGTTAAGCGCTTTTGGAGGTTGAGAAGTAACAATCCCCCGTATTTTTTTTGCTTCTGCCCCAAAGTGGACTTAGTTTCTCTCGAGAAAAATCTCATTTTTGGGGGGAAAAAAAAAAACCCAAAAATTTTTTTTTTTTAAAAAATTTTTCCCCCCAAAAAAAAAAAAAAACCAAAAAATTTTTAAAAAAAAAAAAAAAAAAAATTTTTATCTTTCCTTTTTTCCCTTTTTTTTTTGGGTTTTTTTTTTAAAAAAAAAAAAACCCTAATTTTTTTTTTTTGGGGGTTTTTTTCCAAAAAGGGGGCCCCTTTTTCCCCTTTTTTTTTTAAAAAAAAAAAAAACCCCCCCCCAAAAAAAAAATTTTAAAATTTTTTGGGGGAAAAAAATTTTTTTTTTTTAAAAAAAAAACCCCCCCCCGGGGAAAAAATTTCCCCCTTTTTTCTTAAAAATTTTTTTTTTTTTTCCCGTTTTTTTAAAAAAAATTTTTTTTTGAAAAATTTTTTTTTTCCTTTTTCCCCCTTTTTTTTTTTTTAAAAAAAACCCCCTTTTTTTTCCCCCTTTTTTTGGGAAAAAAAATTTTTTTAAAAAAATTTTTTTTTTTTTTTAAAAAACCCCAAAAAAAAAAAAATTTTTTAAAACCCTTTTTCCCCCCCCCTTTTTAAATTTTTTTTTTTTTTCCCTCCCCGGGTTTTTTTTTTTAAAGGGGGGGGGGGAAAAAAAAAAACCCCCCCCAAAATTTTTTTTTTTTTAAAAAAAAAAAAAAAAATTTTTTCCCCCTTTTTAAAAAAAAAAATTTTTTTTTTTTTTTTTTTAAAAAAAACCCCCCTTTTTTAAAAAAAAAAAATTTTTAAAAAAATTTTTTTTTAAAAATTTTTTAAATTTTTTTTAAAAAAAAAAAAAACCCCCCCCCCCCCCCCCCTTTTTTTTTTTTTTTTAAAATTTTTAAAAAAAATTTTTTTTTTTTTTTTGGGGGGTTTTTTTTTTCCCCGGGGAAAAAAAAAAAACCCCTTTTTTTTAAAAAAAAAAAAATTTTTTTTTTTTTTTTAAAAAAACCCCCCGGGGGGGGGGAAAAAAAAATTTTTTTTAAAATTTTTTAAATTTTTCCCTTTCCCTTTTTTTGGGAAAAACCCCCCTTTTTTTTTGGGGGGGGTTTAAAACAACCCCCCTTTTTTTTAATTCCCCCAAAAAAAAAAAAATTTTTTTTTCCTTTTTTTTTTTTTTTTTTTTTAAAAAAAAATTTTTTTTTTAAAAAAAATTTTAAAATTTTTTTAAAAAAAAAATTTTTTTAAAAAAAAACCCCCCCTTTTTTAAACCTTTTTTCCCTTTTTTTTCCCCCCTTTTTTGGGGGGGGTTTTTTTTGGGGTTTAAAAAAAAAATTTTTTTTAAAATTTTTTTTTCCCCCCAAAAAAAAAAAAACCCCTTAATTTGGGTTCCCCCGGAAAAAAAAAAAATTTTTCCTTTTTTTTTCCCCCCCCCTTTTTTAAGGGGTTTTTAAAAAAAAGGGGGGGGCCCCCCCCCCTTTTTTTTTTTGTTAAAATTTCCCCCCTTTTTTTTTTTTTTAAAAATCCTTTTTTTTTTTTTTAAAAAAAAAAAAACCCCCCCCCCCCCTTTTTTTCCCCCCCTTTTTTTGGGGGGGAAAAAAGGGTTTTTGGGGAAAAAAAAAGAAAAATTTTTTTTTTTTTAAATTTCCCCTTTTTTAAAAAACCTTTTTTTTAAAAAAAAAAGGGGGAAAAAAAAAAAAAATTTTTAAATTCCTTTTCTTTTTTTCCCCCCCCTTTTTGGGGGAAAATTTTAAAAAAAACCCCCTTTTTTTTTTTCCTTTTTAAAAAAATTTTTTTTTTTTTTTTTTTTTCCCCCCCAAAAAAAAAAAAATTTTAAAAAAAAAAATTTTTTAAAAAAATTTTTTTTTTTTTTTTTTCCGGGGGGGGAAAAAAAAAAAAAAAATTTTTTTTCCCCCCCCTTTTTTTTTTTCCCCCCTTTTTTTTTAAAAAAAAAATTTTTCCCCCCTTTTAAAAACCCCCCCCCCAAAATTTTTTCCCCCCTTTTTTTTTTTTTTTGGGGGGGGAAAAAAAAAAATTTTTTTTTTTTTTTTTAAAAAAAGTTTTTCCAAAAGGGAAAAAACCCCCCCCCCCCCCCTTTAAAAACCCCGGCCTTTCCCCTTTTTTTTTTTTTTTTAAAAAAATTTTTTTGGGGGGAAAAAAATTTTTTTAAAATTTTTTTAATTTTTTTTTTTTTTAAAAAAAAAAATTTTGGTTTTAAAAAAAAAAAAAATTTTTTTCCCCTTTTTTCCTTTTTCCCCCCAAAAAACCCCCCCCCCAAAAAAAATTTTAAAAAAAAAAAAAAACCCTTTTTTGGCCCCCCTTTTTTTTTTTTAAAAAAACCCCTTTTTTTTTTTTTAAAGGGGGCCTTTAAAAAAAAAAAATTTTCCCCCCCTTTTTTTTCCTTTTTTTTTCCCCCAAAAAAATTTTTTTTTTTTTTCCCAAAATTTTTTTTCTTCAAATTTTTTTTTTTTCCAAAAAAATTCCCCCCCTTTTTAAAAAAAGAATTTAAAAAAAAAAAAAAAAAAAAACCCTTCCCCCCTTTTTTTTTTTTCCCCCCCCTTTTAAATTTTTTTTTTTTTTTTTTTTTTTTGGGGGTTTTAAAAAAGGGAAAAAAATTTTTTTTTAAAACCCTTTTTTTGGCCCCCCAAAAAAAAAAATTTTTGCCCCCAAAAAAAAACCCCTTTTTTTTTTTTTTTTTGGAATTTAAAAAAAATTTTTTTTTAAAAAAAAAAAAACCCCCCGGGGGAAAAAAAAATTTTTTTCCCCTTTTTTTTTTTGGGGTAATTTAAAATTTTTTTGGGGGGAAAAAAAAATTTTTTTTTTTTCCCCCCCTTTTTTTTTTTGGGTTTTTTTTTAAAAAACCCCAAATTTTTTTTCCCCAAAAAAAATTTCCCTTTTTTTTTTTTTCCCCCTTTTTTTTTTTTTTAAAAAAAAAAAAAAATTAAAAAAAACCCTTTTTTTTTTCCCCCTTTCCCCCCCCCCTTTTTTTTTAAAAAACCCTTTTTTTTTTAAAAGGGGGAAAATTTTTTTGGGGGGTTTTTAAAAAAAAAACCCCCAAAACCCCCCCAAAATTTTTTTTTGGGAAAAAAAAAATTTTAAATTTTTCCCTTTTTTCCCCAAAAAAAAAACCCCCCTTTTTTTTTTTAAAAAAAAATTTTTTTTTTTGGGGGTTTTTTTTGGGGGAAAAAAAAATTTTTTTTTTAAAATTTTGGGGAAAAAAAAATCCCTTTTTTTCCCCCCCCCTTTTTTTTTTTTTCCCCCCTTTTTTTTTGGGGAAAACCCCCTTTTTTGGGGGGGAAAAAAAAAATTTTTTCCCCAAAAAACCCCAAAAAAAAATTTTTTTTTTTTTTCCCCCCAAAATTTTAAAATTTAAATTTTTTTCCCCCCAAACTTTTATTTTTTTCCCCCCCTTTAAATTTTTTTTTTAAAAAAAATTTTTTTTAAAAAAAAACCCCCCAAATTTAAAAAATTTTTTAAAAAAAAATTTTTTTTTTTAAAAATTTAAAAGGTTTAAAAAAAAAAAACCCCCTTTCCCCTTTTTTTCCCCAAAAAAAAAAAAAATTTTTTTTGGGGGTTTTTTTTTAAATTTTTTCCCCTTTAAAATTTTTTTTTTTCCCCCCCCAAAAAAAAAAATTTTTTTTTTCCCCAAAAAAAAAAAAAAAAATTTTTTTAAAAAATTTTTTTTTTTTTAAATTTTTTTTAAAAAAAAAAAACCCCCCTTTTTTTTTTAAAATTTTTTTTTTCCCAAAAATTTTTTTTTTTCCCCCTTTTTTTTTAAAAAAAAGGAAAAAAACCCCCCCCCCCCATTTTTTTTTTCCTTTTTCCCAAAAAAAGGGGGGGGGCCCCCCCCCCAAAAAAAAAAAAAAACCCCCCAAAAATTTTTTTTAAAAAATTTTAAAAATTTTTTAAAAAAAATTTTTTTTTAAAAAAAAAAAAAAAAACTCCAAAACCCTTTTTCCCCCCCCTTTTTTTTTTTTTCCCTTTTTTCCTTTTTTTTTTAAAAAAAATTCCCTTTTTTTTTGGGGGGGAAAAAAATTTTAAAAAAACCCCCCCCCTTTTTTTTTTTAAAAATTTTAAAAAAAAAAAAAATTTTTGCCCCCCCTTTTTTTTAAAAAATTTTTTAAAAAAAAAATTTTTTTTTAAAAAAATTTTTTAAAATTTTTTTTAAAAAAATTTGGGGAAAAAAATTTTTTCCCCCAAAAATTTTTTTTTAAAAAAAAAAAACCCCCCCCCTTTTTTTAAAAAACCTTTTTTTGGAAAAAAAATTTTTAAAATTTTTCCCCCCCGGGGGAAAAAAAAAAATTTTTTTGGGCCCCCCCCCAAAAAAAAAAAAAATTTTTTCCCCCCAACCTTTTTAAAAAAAATTTTTTTTCCAAATTTTAAAAAAAAAAACCCCCCAAAAAAACCTTTTTTTTTAAAAACCCAACCCCCCCTTTTTTTTTTGGGGGGGTTTTTTCCCCAAAAAACCCCCCCCCCCAAAAAAAATTTTTTTTTTTTAAAAAAAAAAAATTTTTGGGGTTTTTTTCCTTTTTTCCCCCAAAAAAAATTTTTTTTTTTTAAAATTTTACCCTAAATTTTTTTAAAAAAAAAACCCCCCCCCGGGGGGCTTTTTCCCCCCCTTTTTTTTTTTCCCCCCCCCCCCCCGGGGGAAAAAAAACCAAAAATTTTTCCCCAAAGGGGTTTTTTTTTTTGGAAAAAACCCCCTTTTTTTTCCCCCCAAAAAAAAAAATTTTTTTTTAAAAAAATTTTTTTTTAAAATTTTTAAAAAAAAAAGGGGGGAAAAAAAAAAACCCCCCTTTTTTTAAATTTTCCCCCTTTTTTTCCCCCTTTTAAATTTTTTCCCCCTTTTGGATTTTTTTTTGGAAAGGGGAAAAAAGGCCCCCCAAAAAAAAATTTTTTTTTTTTCCCCTTTTTAAATTAAAAAAAAAATTTTTTCCCCCCCCCCCCCAAAAAAAATTTTTTTTTTTTTTTTTTTAAATTTAAATTTTAAAAAAAACCCCCTTTTTTTTGAAAAAGGGGGAAAAACCCCCCAAAAAACTCCTTTTCCCCCTTTTTTTTTTTAAAATTTTTTTTTTAAAAAAAAAAAAACCCCCCAAAAAAAAAAAATTTTTCCCCCTTTTCCCCCCCCGGGGGTTTTTAAAAAAACCCCCCGTTTTTAAAAAAAAAAACCCCCCCTTTTTTTTGGGGCCCCCCCCCCCTTTTTTCCCCCCAAAAAAAAAAAAAAAAAAAAATTTTTTTTTTTTTTTCCCCTTTTTTTTTAAAAACCCTTTTAAAAAAAAAAACCCCCCCTTTTTTTTTCTTCCCCAAAAAAACCCCCCCCTTTTTTTTTTTTAAAAAAAAAAAAATTTTTTTTGGGGGTTTTTGGGAAAAAAAAAACCCCCCCCCCCCTTTTTTTTTCCTTTTTGGGAAAAAAAAGGGGGGGGCCCCCCCCCCCAAAAAAAAAAAAATTTTTTTTTTCCAAAAAACCTTTT
The DNA here is from genome assembly GCA_027382625.1 of Tetmemena sp. SeJ-2015. Lineage (NCBI taxonomy): Eukaryota > Ciliophora > Spirotrichea > Sporadotrichida > Oxytrichidae > Tetmemena > Tetmemena sp. SeJ-2015. The sequence continues at coordinate 8,438 of JAJKFJ010002399.1, forward strand.
TCCAAAAAAAAAAAAAAGAAAAAAAATTAAAAAAACCCCCAAAAAAACCCTTTTTTTTTTCCCCCCCCTTTTAAAAGGGGGGAATTTAAAAAAATTTTTTTAAAAAAAATTTTTTTTTTTTTTGGGGGGAAAATTTTTTTCCCCCAAAAAAAAATTTCCCCCTTTTTAAAAAACCCCCCGGAAAAAATTTTTTAAAATTAAACCTTTTTTAAAAAAACCCTTTTTGGGGGGGAAATTTTCCCCCCCTTTTTTTTTTTTTTTTTTTTCCCCCGGGAAAAAATTTTCCCCCCGGGTTTAAAATTAAAAATTTTTTTTTTTTTTTTTTTTTTTCCCCTTTCCCAAAAAACCCTTTTTTGGGGGGGAAAAAAAAAATTTTTTTTTTCCCCAAAAAAAAAAATTTTTTTTAAAAAAAATTTTTAAAAAAATTTTTTAAAAAAAAAAGGAAAAGGGGCTTTTCCCCCCTTTTTTTCCCCCTTTTTTCCCTTTTTCTTTTTTTTGGGGGGGTTTTTTTTTTTGGAATTTTTTTTTAAAAAAAATTTTTTTCCCCCCCCCGGAAAATTTTTTTTTTTAAAATTTTTTTTAAAAAAACCCCTTTTAAAAACCCCCCCCCCCCCAAAAAAAAAACCCCTTTTTTTTTCCCCTTTTAAAAAATTTTTTTTAAAAAATTTTTTTAAAAAAAAGGGAAAAAAAAAAACCCCCCAAAAATTTTTTTTCCCCCCCCCCCAAAAAAAAATTTTTTTAAAGGGAAAAATTTTTTAAATTTAAAATTTTTCCCCCCCCGGGGTTTTTTTTTTAAGGGGGAAAAAAAGGGGTTTTTTTTTTTCCCCTTTTTGGGGGGAAAAAAATTTTTTTTTTTTAAAAAAAAAAATTTTTTTTTTTTTAAAAAAAAAAAATTTTCCCAAAAAAAAAAAAAATTTTTTTTTTAAATTTTTTTTTTTCCCCCCCCAAATTTTTTTTTTTTTTCCCCCCGAAAAAAAAAAAAAAAAAAAAAAAATTTTTTTTTTTTAAAAAGAAAAATAAAAAAAAAACCCCCCTTTTTTTTTTCCCCCCCTTTTTTTTGGGGAATTTTTTTGGGTTTTAAAAAAAAAAAACCCCCCTTTTTTTTTTTAAAAAAAAATTTGGGGAAAAAAAAAAAAAAAATTTTTTTTAATTTTCCCCCCCCCAAAACCCCCCTTTTTTTTCCCCCTCTTTTTGGGAAAAATTTTTTTGGGGGTTAAAAATTAAAAAAAATTTTTTTTTTTTTTAAAAAAATTTTTTTTGGGGGGGGCCCCCCCCTTTTTAAAAAACCCCCCCCCCCCAAAAAAAAAAAAAAATTTTTTCCCCCCCCCCCAAAAAAACCCCCTTTTTTTTTCCTTTTAAAAATTTTAAAAAAAAACCCCCTTTTTTTAAAAAATTTCCCCTTCCCCTTTTTTTTTTTAAAAATTTTTTTTTTCCCCTTTTTTTTTTCCCTTTTTGGGGGGAAAAAAAAAAAAATCCCCTTTTTTTTTTTTTTTTTTTTGGGGGGAAAAAAAACCCCTTTTTTTTTTTTTCCCCAAAAAAGGGGTTTTCCCCCTTTTTTAAAAAACCCCCCCTTTTTAAAAAATTTTTTTTTTAAACAAAAAAAAAAAAAAAAATTTTTTTTTTTCCCCCCCCTTTTTTTCCCCTTTTTCCCCCCCCCCCTTTTTTTTAAAAAATTCCCGGGTTTTTTTTTTGGGGGTTTTTTTAAAAAAAGGGGGAAAAACCCCCCCCCAAAAATTTTTTTTTTTTTAAAAAAAAAGGGGGGGGTTTAAAATTTTTTTTTTTTTTTTTCCCCCTTTTTTTTTTTTTTAAAAATTTCCTTAAAATTTTTTTAAAACCTTTTAAAAAAAGGGGGGAAAAAAAAACTTTTTTAAAAAATTTTTTTTTTTAAAAAAAAAAAAAAAACCCCCCCCCCAAAATTCCCCCTTTTTTTAAAAACCCCCCCCTTTTTTTTAAAAAAATTTTTTTTTTTTGGAAAAAAAATTTTTTTTTCCCCCCAAAAAAAAAAATTTAATTTTTCCCTTTTAAAAAAAAAAATTTAGGAAATTAAATTTTAAAAAAAAAACCCCCCCCCGGGGCCCTTTTTTTTAAAAAAAACCCTTTTTTTTTTGGGGGGGGCCCCCGGGTTTTGGGGGAAAAAAAATTTTTTTTAAAAAAACCCCTTTTTAAAAAATTAAAAATTTTTAAAAAACCCCCCTTTTTTTTTTTTTGGGGAAAATTTTTTTTTTTTAAAAACCCTTTTTGAAATTTTTTTTTTTTTAAAAAAAAAAAAACCCCTTTTAAATTTTTTCCCCCCCTTTTTAAAAATTTTTAAAAAAAAAATTTTTTTTTTTTTTTTTTTTTTTGAAAAAAAAAAAAATTAAAAACCCTTTTTTAAATTTTTTCCCCCCCCCAAATTGGGAAATTTTTTTTTTTCCCCCTTTTTTTTAAAAAAAAATTTTTCCCCCTTTTTTAAAAAAAAAAAAATTTTTAAAAAAATTAAACCCTTTTTTTTTGTTGGGGAAAAATTTTGGGGTTTAAATTCCCCCCCCTTTTTTTTTTTTTTTTTC
>JAJKFJ010002401.1:0-15114 GCA_027382625.1 Tetmemena sp. SeJ-2015
AAGAAAAGCAAATTACATAGCCTACCCGGGGTTTTCTGTTTGCAAATTTAAAAAAATTAAAAAATTTTATTAAAATTTAAATTTTAAAAGTTTAAAAAAAATTTTAAAAAATTTTTAAAATTTTTTTAACTTATTTTGGCATTAAAATAAGAATTTTTATACGAATTTTGTTTGGGAACGCTCAGTCCAAGTTATAAAAACAAAGTAAAAGAATTCAAATTGAAATAATGAAGAATGCGCGCATGATTTCGCTGCTCAGAGATCCCACATAGATTTTTAAAAGAAAAAAACTCATTTTTAATTTTTAATAGATCGAAAAGCCCATATTGAGCTAAAAAGCTCACATTTCAACGGACAAAATTTTACAACTCTTCATTTATTATTTTTTTAATTCCCATTTTCATTTAATTTTTTAACTATAATATTATCTTGCGTTGAGGATTGAGGCCCTCAAAAATAGACTTTCGTTCCTACTCTTGTTGCTTTCCATGCCTGATCGATTGGATTACTAGCTTGAGCACGTACCAAATTTCTCATTGAGGATAAATTACTTTTCTTATTCTACGGCCTCATAAGTTCTACAGATATTTAAATGTTTCCTAACTGAGCTGCAGTCATTATTTAGGAGGAGACCTCCAACATGAGCATGGAAAGATTCTTTTTTTAAAAGAGACAGTGCCGTAATTCTCCTCAAGTTTTGTGCCCTCTGAGGCATCAATATTAAGCCTCATGGATATTTGACGCCCACTCTTTACCTCTATAGTATGCATATCTTTAGCTTAGGATGAAAATTATAAGGTACGCTCAAATCTTCATCTGCAACTTTATATTATTTCTTTTCTTAAGCTTTAATTTCTTCTTTTTCTTTGGCAATTAATATTGATGCTCACCGGCGAGGATTCCTCTTATTCTTTTATTTCAAATATCTTATTATTCAGCTAAAGAACAATTATTAGGATGCTAGAGAATATTCTGAGTATCCGTTGCTATTTGATTGAGGATGAACTCCCTTGTTGACCTTACAATTTTTCATCTGAAAAATGGACTGAAGCTTCGAGAACTTGAAAGGTTCTCCTTTTCAACGACTTCTTGTCAATATAACTTACTCTAAGATATTTTTTGATTCAAGCTACCAAACTAGCTGACTCCATTTGCCTTACTTTCGAGACGGCCCATTCTCTCAACTATATGATCAGTGGGCCTCTTCTAAAAATGTTAGTAATGACGTAATAAATTCAGTCGTTTATCCAATTTCCAAAAATTTAAGAAGGTCAGTACTTTCTCCTTGCATATCAAAGAGGCAAAAAAGCTAAGTATATATTGTTTATTTAAAGATAATTAAATTTTTCATAAGTTAGGTATCTGTAATGGACCGTTTCACTGCTTTCGTGCTTAGAAATTAGATTTATTTTTACTTTTTAAAAATAGGTTTCTATTATGAAGCAAGAAAGTCAGGCAACTAGAAGGAATTAAGTAAGCAATACTTGTTAAAGAGGCTGCTTGTTTAGGAATTTGCAGGACTTGCCTTGCTAGAAGAAAATAGGATGTCTTGAAGATATACTTTATTGACTAGTTTTATCTGACTAAGCCACTTCATTAGAATAAATAACGTGCCTCAAACATATTTCCTTCTTTCTCAGAGAGCAAATTTTATCAACCCAATAACCTTTTTGGCTCTGCGTAAGATCTGAATGACGAGGTCCCTTTAAGAAGGAGTAGAATCAGATAAGATCTATCAGTACTCGTCTATTTTAATATTCGAGTAGCAAACAAACTTCATGAAATCAGTGTCACCAATTAACTTTCATAATATTTATGATTAATATATAAAACACGTCACCTTTTAGAATTTGTTCTAATTTAAAATAGGCAGCTTCTGCAACTTGCTTTTGGAAACTCTTCTCATCATTGAGAATAAGATAGCCTTCCCAAAGACTACAGAGATACTTTTTTTAATAGAAGGCAAGATATAATAGCGATAGAGTTTGACAAAATACAAAAAAGAGTCTTCCCGTTGACACTTCCGAAGTTTACAAAGAAATATCTTTTATTATAAGATGAATAGAAATAGGTGATTGAGATTTAAATACATAGAAATACAACAACAGAAGAGTAGCCTTTGGCTAAAAAGTGAATTAAAATGAATGTGTTTAAAGTATTTGAAAAAATTTGGGCCCAATAAAAAACATTTACTTGCTAAGTGTTTTTTATTAGTAATTATTATACCCTGGAGATTTTTTCCCTTATTGGCCCCCTATGTTTAAAAAAGGGAATTTTTTTACGTTGAACTCCAATTTTATAAAAATGGTCAATAATTTTTTAAAAAAAACCCGAGTTGAATTTTCATTTTAAGATTTTTTTTTTTGAAACCTTTGGATAAGAAATTTAATAATTACAAAAGTTTTTCCGCAAAGTTTGACCCTACATTGTTATTATATTTTAAATCTTAATCACCTTTTCTAATCATCCCATAATTAAGTTGATAAAATTGTAGTATAGGTATTTTTTTGGCCAAGGAGTTTAGAGTTCATCAATTCTTCTAGCTTTGCAATGTGATCACACTTGCAGGTGAGGTTTTCTGAAACTGCATTACATAAATACTACACATTTTTAGAAATATAATTAATCCTTTCAGCAAAGCAACTTGTAGAATTATTTTTGACAGTTTTCTTTCTGAGTCTTCGGATTTTTATCATCTGCTTCAAATCATGCTGGATTTGATTATGTCAGCTATAAAAACGATTTTTATTTTTAACCCCTTTTCAAGTAGGATAGTAGCAACTTTATTTATTAAAGATTAGAGTAAATAAAGAAACAATTTAAATTGATTATTTGGAATAAATTAATATATAAATTTTTAAGGCTGTAAATTTAAAGCACAATGATGGAACATCTCTAAAGAGCAGGATCCGCAGTTATTCATAAATTGAAAGAAATCAAGACTACTTTAATATTTTAATAAGGTTTTAAAAACAAATAAATTTTTTAAAAATTTTGGAAAGTTGTGTGTTAAATTTTTAAAATCAAAATAAAAAAAAAATTTTATGTTCCCAAATTAAGTGGGATATTTTTTAAATAATTAAAAAGAACTTTCAAATGAAATAAAAAAATTAAAACTTAAGTAAATTTCCAATCTTTAAATTTTTTTTTTTGGAAAGTTTAATAAAAAAAAAAAAATAGAAAAAAAAAATTCAAACAGAATTTATTTTAAAAATTAAAACTTAAAAAAATAAATAAAAAAAAATTTTAAAATATTAAAAAGGGCCCAAAAAAATTTAATTTTTTAAGGCTAAAACCAAAATTTAAATATTAAAAAAAATAAATAATTTACAAAACGAAGATTTTAAATTTTCTAATCAAATAAATTTAAGTATAATTAGTAATTAAATATAATTGGTCCGATTTCCTTTATTATTGTTAAGTCTGTTTTTATTTCTCCCCCAAGTGTAGCTGGATCCATGGGGCTGCATTTTCCATGTTTACTGTTTAAAATCTAAACTATTGTAAAAAATTAATTATCTGCCCTTTTTATTCTTCTGTTAAAAATTTTTTACGATACCCAAAATATTATTCAGTCTGCTCTTTATTCTAAAAAATTATAGATACTTTCACCATCAATGTCGACGGGAAGAATAGCCCATAAAGGCTATAAATGATGTTCCTCATCTTATGTGGTCATGCCCTTTATCCAAGGGTTTCAGCAATCCTGGTACTCATACTCTTTTCGCCTTTCTTAATTTCATAATTTAAACTTATTGATGGCTCTGATATTATTATCAAAGTCTATTAATGATCTCCCAACAATCAATTAAACAAAAGTCTTTCTTTTGAACCGCCACTCTTCTTCAATGACAATTCAATTTTGTCAAATGACTATGGATTTTCAAGTGTAATTCTAATTTGCGCACTGAAGAAACGCTCAGATCAACGCTTAAATTTTTAGATTACTGTGAATTAAATACCGCACTCCTCGATTTTATTATATACAAATATTATTAAAAAGTATTAAGCTAATTAAGCTATTTTATTACAATATTAAAATTTTTTTAATAAACATATTTAAATAAATGGGCGAAAAAAATTTTAATTATCCATTTCTTAGTTTGTTTAAATAAATGATCCAATTATTTGAGAAAAATCTATAACAAAGAACAAAGCAATAAAAATAAAAAAACACCACAAACTCAGATAAATCTTTTAGGTACGAATATTATTAAACTATTTCGCTTTGAATCAACTATCAAGACGGATAGGTTAGGTTTAGTTATTGTGAAAAAATGCCTTACTGATTCCTCTTAAAAATGACCATTTTTAAATAGTTGATGGGAAAAAAAGAATTGTCTTTTTACTGAAAAATTTCTTTTCTTTAAATTTGGGTAAATAGCGAATCAGAGCTGAACTAAAAGTAGTAGGAAACATTTATTCAGCTTTAAATAATACGGGGCAATTTTACTTCTTAAAAGACTAAATGAAGATACTTAAAAAGAGGTATGGCTGGACGAAGACATAAGTTAATTTCTTCTCGTCTCTGATGGCAAACTTCGGCTATCACAACTTCTGCTTCAAGATTTTTCGATAAAAAAAAACAGTCCTGTGCAGTCTCTTTCACATTCTCCAGTAGAATTAAATAAGTTATCAGAATAAGCTAACTAAATTTACTTTAGGCAGTAAAGTTAATCCAAAAATCAATTTATAAAAATGATTGAGAAAGTTTTTCAGCACTAACTGAATGACTACCCTAAAGATCAATTTTACAAACACTTACTTTCAGAACTTTGAATAAACAAAGAGTTCAAATTAAGAAAGTTAAAAAGCAATTATGGGATGATTAGCATTAGTTTATCTAGAATTTAAATTTGTTTAAATAAATACAGCTTTAAGCGATTATAAAGAGCAAAAGTACTCTTTTGAAAAAAGAGATAGAAATTTTATATCAGATTTTTTTAAAATTGCTTGCAAAAAAAAAAACTGCATCTTAATTTTATTTGTAGCATTGGTGAGGCACTCAATTTAAATAATTATATTTATGAAAAGAATTTTTTTTAAAAATAAAAAATTTTGGGTTTTTTCTTTTTCTTTAAAACTTTTTTTAAATTTATTATTTTTTAATTGAAATTATTTTAATTTAAAATTTTTACCATTTTAAAAAAAAAATTTTCCCGAATTTTTTAAATTTAAAAATTTTTTTTAAAAAAATTTTAAAAATATTTAAAAATTTTAAGAAAAATAATTCTCGATCAACTAATACTATTCATCACATAATAATTAATCTTGGAAGAAATGCAAAATTGGAGGAAGAACTGCAGTAATATCTTGAGGAAGCAGTAAGCAGAGCCCAGCATCTTGCTAGACTCAATAAGCAATTAACTGCGTTCAAAGAGGGTTTCAAGAACGAGAGCGCTTCAACCTCATCATTCGTGAGGATACTACTAAGTTTCTCCACTTTACCATCGATATATAGTCAACCCTACTCAACAAAATTACTTAGACCCTCCCACATAGCCCAAGGTTGAACAATTTACTTTGTGGTAGAATTTCAAATGGGTATAGTATGAGAGCTTCTTTGAATCAGAGGATAAGTGGAAATAAATCTTTCAAGATCTAATTTAGCAAGAAGAGGCTATAAAATTCCCTGATATGATTTGCGATCCTCCTTATGTTGGTACTTGCCTTGATCTGACTTTTTTGACTATGGCCAAGCAGAAGTTTTCTAATGAAATATCCTTCCATTTGCTTTAAGACAACTTCTATGTCTTCCTCTGGGTTGTGAACTCCCAACTAGAGGTGGCTATAGTCTGGCTTACAAAGGCTTTATCCGCTGCTATATCTTGATCTGAGTCAAGCTGAACCGAGACAGAACCCTCAATGACAATAATGGGTATTACATTCCTAATGCCACTGAGTTTTTCATAATCTTAACAACAAAAAATCAGAAGTTCAAGACTCAGAAAGAGAAGTCAATCCTACACTACTGTCAAATTGTCATTCTAGAGTTAGTAATTTTTGCCAGATTACTAGGAAATTCAATAAATTCGTTGAGGAGCTCATTCTGTTCTACAAGTACCTTGACATTTGCATCAAACAATGAAAACTTCAGAGACAAGTGGGGGCGGAGTCGAACTACAAACTATCGATATTTCTCTTCATTTCCTTATCCAAGCAGCACCAAATTTCATATAGCAAAGGATATCAACACCCTCCTCCTCTCAATGCAACCTATTAAGAGCAGGATTAATATTTGAATCAAGCCTGTCCTTGATATATCAAAGCATATTTAAATTAATAAATTTATTTTCATTAAAAAAATACTATCTCAGGTAATTCTTATTAACTTGAAGCAGATCTCTGTCTGTTGTCTGACCTCAAACACTAATTCTAAAAATACTCTATATAAGTTCCAAGCAGCATTTCCTTGCATCTCCCTGCTAAATATCCAAGATGATTTGAATTACTACAATTGCTGTATGTGGGATGGCTAAACTAGGATAAAATCAAGCGGAATACAATAGTGAAGTTTTCTCTGACACATTGATTGTCCACCATAATTTATTATCTCTTCAATTAAAGCACTTAATTCTTCAGTTGCTTCTGATTCCAAATACCTTAACCTATTGAGTAAGAAGCAGCTCAATATACTCGGAGTAATTGCCTTCAAATCTTGATTCAATCTTGAGTTAAAAAATTTACCTTTCTAATATAATATTTTATAAAATGCAAAATTATCAATCTTTTTTTTAGTAAGATTTAACTATTGCATTTTATAAAATATTATATTAGAAAGGTAAATTTTTTAACTCAAGATTGAATCAAGATTTGAAGGCAATTACTCCGAGTATATTGAGCTGCTTCTTACTCAATAGGTTAAGGTATTTGGAATCAGAAGCAACTGAAGAATTAAGTGCTTTAATTGAAGAGATAATAAATTATGGTGGACAATCAATGTGTCAGAGAAAACTTCACTATTGTATTCCGCTTGATTTTATCCTAGTTTAGCCATCCCACATACAGCAATTGTAGTAATTCAAATCATCTTGGATATTTAGCAGGGAGATGCAAGGAAATGCTGCTTGGAACTTATATAGAGTATTTTTAGAATTAGTGTTTGAGGTCAGACAACAGACAGAGATCTGCTTCAAGTTAATAAGAATTACCTGAGATAGTATTTTTTTAATGAAAATAAATTTATTAATTTAAATATGCTTTGATATATCAAGGACAGGCTTGATTCAAATATTAATCCTGCTCTTAATAGGTTGCATTGAGAGGAGGAGGGTGTTGATATCCTTTGCTATATGAAATTTGGTGCTGCTTGGATAAGGAAATGAAGAGAAATATCGATAGTTTGTAGTTCGACTCCGCCCCCACTTGTCTCTGAAGTTTTCATTGTTTGATGCAAATGTCAAGGTACTTGTAGAACAGAATGAGCTCCTCAACGAATTTATTGAATTTCCTAGTAATCTGGCAAAAATTACTAACTCTAGAATGACAATTTGACAGTAGTGTAGGATTGACTTCTCTTTCTGAGTCTTGAACTTCTGATTTTTTGTTGTTAAGATTATGAAAAACTCAGTGGCATTAGGAATGTAATACCCATTATTGTCATTGAGGGTTCTGTCTCGGTTCAGCTTGACTCAGATCAAGATATCGTAGCGGATAAAGCCTTTGTAAGCCAGACTATAGCCACCTCTAGTTGGGAGTTCACAACCCAGAGGAAGACATAGAAGTTGTCTTAAAGCAAATGGAAGGATATTTCATTAGAAAACTTCTGCTTGGCCATAGTCAAAAAAGTCAGATCAAGGCAAGTACCAACATAAGGAGGATCGCAAATCATATCAGGGAATTTTATAGCCTCTTCTTGCTAAATTAGATCTTGAAAGATTTATTTCCACTTATCCTCTGATTCAAAGAAGCTCTCATACTATACCCATTTGAAATTCTACCACAAAGTAAATTGTTCAACCTTGGGCTATGTGGGAGGGTCTAAGTAATTTTGTTGAGTAGGGTTGACTATATATCGATGGTAAAGTGGAGAAACTTAGTAGTATCCTCACGAATGATGAGGTTGAAGCGCTCTCGTTCTTGAAACCCTCTTTGAACGCAGTTAATTGCTTATTGAGTCTAGCAAGATGCTGGGCTCTGCTTACTGCTTCCTCAAGATATTACTGCAGTTCTTCCTCCAATTTTGCATTTCTTCCAAGATTAATTATTATGTGATGAATAGTATTAGTTGATCGAGAATTATTTTTCTTAAAATTTAAAGAAATAGAGAGTGACTTTTTAGCTGAGTTTATTTTGATAATTAAATTTCTATTTAAAATGGTACCAGGACAAACTTTTAAGATGATGATGAAAATTCCTCGGTGGAAATTGAAAAATAAGTTTGCAACTTAAAAAGCTGAGCCAGTAAGAGCTTTAAAACATATCTCTCGCTCTTTAAATGAATCTACTGTAACTCAAAATCTATCTCCTTATCTTTTAAAAAAAGTTCTTTTCATAAATATAATTATTTAAATTGAGTGCCTCACCAATGCTACAAATAAAATTAAGATGCAGTTTTGCTTTTGCAAGCAATTTTAAAGTAAAATACTGATATAAAATTTCTATCTCTTCTTTTCAAAAGAGTACTATATGCTCTTTATAATCGCTTAAAGCTGTATTTATTTGAAACAAATTTAAATTCTAGATAAACTAATGCTAATCATCCCATAATTGCTTTTTAACTTTCTTAATTTGAACTCTTTGTTTATTGAAAGTTCTGAAAGTAAGTGTTTGTAAAATTGATCTTTTGGGTGGTCATTCAGTTACTGAAAAACTTTCTCAATCATTTTTATAAATTGATTTTTTGGATTAACTTTACAGCCTAAACTAAATTTAGTTAGCTTATTCTGATATCTTATTTAATTAATTCTACAGGAGAATGTGAAAGAGACTGCACAGGACTGTTTTTTTTTATCGAAAAATCTTGAAGTAGGAGTTGTGATAGGCGAAGTTTGCCATCAGAGACGAGAAGAAATTAACTTATGCCTTCGTCCAGCCATACCTCTTTTTAAGTATCTTAATTTAGTCTTTTAAGAAGTAAAATTGCCCCGTATTATTTAAAGCTGAATAAATGTTTCCTACTACTTTTAGTTCAGCTCTGATTCGCTATTTATCCAATCTAAATGAATCAAGTAATTGCGTCTTCAGTACAACAAGACTTTGATATTCTTAATTTCCATCAACTATTTAAAAATCAGCTGCTCTTATTTTTAAGAGGAATCAGTAAGGCATTTTTTCACAATAACTAAACCTAACCTATCCGTCTTGATAGTTGATTCAAAGCGAAATAGTTTAATAATATTCGTACCTGAAAGATTTATCTGAGTTTGTGGTGTCTTTTTTATTTTTATTGCTTTGTTCTTTGTTATAGATTCTTTCTCAAATAGATTGGATCATTTATTTAAACAAACTAAGAAATGGATAATTAAAATTTTATTCGCCCATTTATTTAAATATGATTATTCAAAAAATTTTAATATTGTAATAAAATAGCTTAATTAGCTTAATACTTTTTAATAATATTTGTATATAATAAAATCGAGGAGTGCGGTATCTTAATTCACAGTAATCTAAAATTGAAGCGTTGATCTGAGCGTTTCTTCAGCTGCAGCACAATTAGAATTACACATTGATAAATCCATAGTCATTTGACAAAATTGAATTGTCATTGAAGAAGAGTGGCGAGTATCAAAAGAAAGACTTTTGTTTAATTGATTGTTGGTAGATCACTTAATAGACTTTGATAATAATCATCAGAGCCATCAATAAGTTTAAATTATGAAATTAAGAAAGGCGAAGGAGAGTATGAGTAGCCAGGATCTGCTGAAGCCCTTGGATAAAGGGCATGACCACATAAGATGAGGAACATCATCTTATAGCCTTTATGGTGCTATTCTTCCCGTCGACATTGATGGTGAAAGTATCTATAATTTTTTAGAATAAAGAGCAGACTGAATAATATTTTGGGTATCGTAAAAAGATATTTTAAGCTAGAAGAATCAAAATGGGTCAGACTAATTAATTTTTTATCAATAGTTTAGATTTCAAACAGTAAACATGGAAAATGCAGCCCCATGGATCCAGCTACACTATGGGAGAGAAATAAAAACAGACTTAACAATATATAAAGGAAATCGGACCAATTATATTTAATTAGCTAATTATACTTAAATTTATTTGATTAGAAAATTTAAAATCTTCGTTTTGTAAATTATTTATTTCCTTCTCTTTAATCACTCTTAATTCTTAAGAATTTATCAACCACTACCATTTATTAATCTAAGCATCTAAATGTCCTATCAATTTAAATTTTTAATTTAAGAAAGCTGTTATCCAGCACATTTTATAAAATTAATTAATTGTGGCCCTTTAAGTGTTCCTGCAAATTTGTTCTCCTATTGATTTGCTAGAGCTTTTTTTTTTAAAATTTAAAGTAAATGCTGAATTTTGATTTTCTATTACGATATGACGGATTTATCTATCCAACTTTCTTAAGAGAGGAAATTTTGGAAATTTGATTCGATTTATTTCCTTTAAAGGCTTAAGTATAACTTAGCAGAGAGTTCATATCCGTCTATTTGCTTTAAAGTAAAAGGAAGTCTTAATATAAATATCACGGCACAAAAATTAAGTTTAAGACGACCTTAAAAAAATTTTAATAAATTTTTTTTCCCAAAAGACAATTAAAATTTTTCATTTTCAATTTAAAAATAAAAAGGTTATATCCAATTGAAAAGGGATTTAAAAATAAAAAGTTTAAAGCAGTAAACCCAAAAATAAAACCCCAATAAAAAACCCAAGCTTAAATGAAAACCTAACTAATAGTTCTACAAGTTGCTTTGCAAGTTTGAAAGGATTATTAAAATTGGAAAAATATGTAGTATTTCTGTAATGCAGTTTCAGAACACCTCACCTGCAAGTGTGATCACATAGCAAAGCTAGAAGAATTGGCGAGCTCTAAACTCCTTGGCCATAAAAAACCTATGCTACAGTTTTATCAACTTAATTATGAGATGAATAGAAATAGGTTATTAAAATTAAAAATACGTAGATATACAACAGTAGTCAACTACAAGCAGGAGTACAATTTTTTAGTAAATTAATTAAATTCTTAACTTAATTGCCTTCAACACAAATACAACTCTTCTACTTGCAATTCGACTCGATTGCTTTCTTTGACACTTTTTTAGCACATCAATGAAAAATAGGTAGTAAATCAGCCACTCAAATAAAGTAAGAGCTTTTTCCCTTGTTTAATTTATAGTTTTTAGCCAATAAGAAAATTTCTAAATTGTATACTTTCAATTATCTATTTGCAAACCTACATCATCCAAACTAAGAATAATGATCCCCTTGAACAAGAAAACTTTTTAAAAAATTTGATTACGAAGTACGAATTTAAGTACGATTTTTAATTTGAAATTTTAGCTTGTATTACGCAAAGGCTGCATATCTTCTGTTGTATTTCTATTTATTTTAAATCTCAACCACCTATTTCTATTCACCCCAATAATAAGAGGTATTTTTTTTAAACTTTGGAAGTGACAACGGGAAGACTCTTTCTTGTATTTTGTAAATTACCTTTTTTTTCCCCCTTTTTTTAAATATTTTTTTGGGGCCATTTTTTCTTTAAATAAAAAAAGGGGGCAGTTTCGGGTTTTTTTCCAATTAAAAAGAAAAAAGGTTTTAGAATTCATGGGCCTCTCTTCAGGAAGGGAGGAAAAATTAAGTTTGGGGGGGGCACGATATTTATTTTAATGAAATGGCTTAGACAGATAAAACCCCGTCAATAAAGTACATCTTCAAGACATACTATTTTCTTTAGCAAGGCTTAGTCCTGAAAATTCTGATAGAGCAGGCTCTCAAAAAAGTATTGCTCACTTGATTCCTTCTAGTTTGGTTGATTTCCTGCTTCATAATAGAAACCTATTTTTAAAAAGAAAAAAAATCTGTTTCTAATCAGAAAGCAGTGAAACAGTCCATTACTGATCCCTTTCCTTTTTAAAAATTTAATTATCTTTAAATATACAATTGATACGTAGCTTTTATCATCTCTGAAATGCAAGGAAAAGTACTGAACTTCTTAAATTTCTGGGAATTGGATAAAATGACTGAATTTATTACGTTATTGCCAACATTTTTAGAAGAGCCCCACTGATCAGATATTTGAGAGAATGGACCATCTCGAAAGCAAGGATAATGGAGTAAAGCTAGTTGGTAGCTTGAATCAGAACAGCGGAAACTCAGAATCTTCTCTCGCATCCTGAATCTTGTTCTTTGGTCTAATAATAAGATATTTGAAATAAAATAATCAAAAGGAATCCTCGCCAGTGAGCATCATAAAAATGCAAAAGAAAAAGAAGAAATTAAAGCTTAATAAAAGAAAGAATATAAAGTTGAAGATGAAGATTTGAACGTCCCTTTATAATTTTCATCCTAAGCTAAAGATATGCAACTTTAGAGGGCAAGAGTGTGCGACAAATATCCATGACTCTTAATAATGATGACTTAGAGGGCAAAAATCTTGAGAAGAATTACGGCAATGTCTTTTTTAAAAACAAGAATTTTTCCCAATGTTCATGTTGGAGGCCTCCAAAAAAATTGACTGCAGTTTAGTTAGGAAACACTTAAAATCTGAAGAACTTATGAAGCCGTAGAATAAGAAAAGTAATCTACCCTCAATGAGAAATTTGGTACGTGCTCAATCTAGTAATCCAATCGATCAGGATAGAGAGCAACATGAACGGGAACGAAAGCCTATTCTTGAGAGCCTCAATCCTCAATGCAAGTATAATACTATTACTTGAGAAAACCCCGAACATGATGAGCTTATTTACTTTAAATAAACTTTTAAGTTTAAATTATTTTAGGGATTTACTAAATCCTCTCATTGAATGGTATCCGTTGAGTAAGAAGGTTTCCATCTTAATTGATGATGCGTGCAAAGGGAGTAGCTGCTTGTAATCCTAGGGAACCCACATTTTAGCCCCTTAATCTTTTTTTCCCTCTTATTTTGCTCAAATTTTTTTGCTTTTCTTGTTATATTTCCCAAACTTATCTTCTTTTTTTTTTCTTAAATTTGATTTTAGGGGTTTTTTCAGCAGTAAAACTTAAACTTTCCCTTTAAAACTTTAAAAAAAAATATTTAAAAAAAATTTCGATAAACTGAAGTGTTTAATTAATTCAAATTTTTTGTTTCTAACAATATTATTTTTTTTCTTTTTTTTCAACTCCCAAATTTTTTTTTACAAAGTTTATCAAAATCTCCATCCTTATCCAAGTTTTCCCATTAAATTTCCCAAAACCCCTTTCCCTTTCCGACAATTTACTGTTTATGGAATAAAAAATTTGAAAAAAACCCCTTTTTATTTTCCATTTTAAAATTAGCCAAAAACCCCTTCCCTTTTTGTGGGACCCGGGGCCCGAAAAGATGATAAGCCTTTTAATTGGAAAAGGCTATTTAAATTACATCCTTACCCTTTATGTGGGCCTTATAAAGGGTCATTAGGACAGGTCTTCTTCTAATTTGGGTTCGGGCTTGGGGTTAAAATTAAAGAAACCTTCCCGCCTTTTCAAAATATCAGTATTTAAAATTTAAAAAACTATTTCCAAAACCCTGATTCCCTTAAAAAAAAATTTAAAAGTTTTTAATTTTTAAATTTTATTTTGGGACTCCCCTAAAAATCACCCATTCAAAATTAAAAAACCCAAAAAGAAGAAATTCTTAGAAATAAATCACTATAAATTGAAAGATATTTAACATTTCAAGAATCAATCATTTTAAAAGAGTCAAGTCCAAGATTACTAATTTCTTCTGAAGAAAGCCATCCTTTAGTTCTTCCAGCAATGAGACGAATGACGATTAAATCCAAGAAAGACGAAAATTTTAATGACTAATCTCACAAAGAGGAGCATAGCTTTCTTCATTTTTGATTTCTTTTGATGAGGGTGGACTTCAGAAGGTCAAAGAATTACAATCACATAAGTGAAAATAGCCCTAATGGGGAAGGCTCAGGGACACTTATACTTTGAGATGAGGGTATCTTGGTGATGAGTAAAAAGAAGTTGATCAGTGAAAGGGCAAACCTTCTGAATAGAGAATCTGCTCTCGAGTAGTCGCTTTCCCTATATATAATATTGATCAAGTATTTATAAGCTGAAGCTTCTTAAAGACAAGCAGGAAGATACCAAAAATAAAAGAGAAATATATTCAAGAAATAGCAAAGGGCATTCTCTATTTCTTGAAGTTGAACTCACGAATAAGGGAAATTATAAGCCAAAGCAGGATTATGAAAAACTTGATAAGCTAGTCTATTTTAAACGAAAGCTTAGCCTCAGTTCTGGAAGGTAGACTCTTATCTTCAAGGGCAGATTCCTCTTAAAAACTTTGGGAGCTCTTTCGAGAGCTACTTGGAGTCTATGTTAAATCAATTTTGAGATAAGCATCTCTAAGAAGAACATGATTTGAGTAATAATAAGATCAGCTTTTCTCTGCCATCGTGCCAATCAATTAAGATAGTAAAACAAGGAATGAGGCAGTCTACTTCTTTATTAAACAACTTTGAGTAGGCAAAGTAATTATTTATATTGATGAGAGCACGCCTCATTAAACTTTAAATATAAAGAGTTCTGAGAGCAAGCGAGGACAACTTAAATTCTCTAATGTATCTTAACTTCTCTCATAAATAAGCCTAATAGCGTCCTTAAGCAGTTATGATAAATATACTCTACATTCAATCAGCACATGAAAAATAGCTTAACTGTATACGAGTTCTTTACTTAGGTTGTGAACACTTTGATTATGATTACCAAAAAGGAGGTAGATGATCATTATTCTGCTAGACAATGGCTCTTACACTGGAGCTCTTGATTTAAAAACAGCTTCAATCCTACATATTCTAGTCCTCTTTTTTGTTCATACCATTTTAATATCGTCCCTGGGAGAAAGTTTTTTGCTTTCCCTCAAGGGGCAAAAATCATATTTTAAAAAAAATTTTGAAAGGGGAAAAAAGGGAAAAAAAACTTGGTATTTTAAATTTAAATAACCAAGGGGGAAAAAGAGGGTCAGAGCTTTAT
>JAJKFJ010002402.1:0-14329 GCA_027382625.1 Tetmemena sp. SeJ-2015
ATTGACATTAAGTTCATGTATGAGTCCGAACATTCCCTCATAGAAGTTTGATGAACAAGTAGTCTTTAAGTTTATTAAAAATTGCAGCAAACTTTGGCTGTTTCTTTGACACATCTTCTCTAAGAACGAATATCTTTCAAAAGGTCTGAGAAGCATGTACTCCCTCAAATAATTCGAAGTCACCTCAGATGATATCTTCGCTCCGTAGTTTGCCGATGGGGTGAGTTATAAGCTTGTAGATGGATTTTAAGCTAGCTATTTCTAAAAAGGAACATAGGATTAGGAAAGTTAACCTAATTCGAGCACAACTCTGCTCGGAGTTGCAGGCCCATCTACACCAAGACCTATTACTGATTTGGGTCCTATCTTAGCTGTTTTGTTAAGTATGTATTTGCTGACAAATCGGGGAAGATCTCTTGAATTTTTAAGAGGTTTGAATTCCTCCAAACTAAGAAGAGCATCAATATCATAGTCATGAGATGGAAGAATCATCTTCGCTTTATCAATTAATTCTGGATGCTCGGCATCCTTATACTAGCACTTTCTTCCTCTTTTCCGTAATGGCCTTTCGTTTAGATCAGAAATCTCTAAATGATCATGATCCTCATTACTGAAATCATTGTGATCATCACTCAATTTAGGAAGGGGATCTGGTTTATCAAAATCATCAATTTGCAACTCATTTTAGTTAGATTAAGAAGGATGGAGAGACACTTCTCCTTTCAGCTCCTCATTTTTGGCGCTCATCTTAAATTAATTGGCGCTTAATTCTTATTTAATAATGATAGAGTCTTAATTAATCTTAATTACTACTTAATACATTCTTAATTCAAACTTCCTCAGTCTTAATTAAAACTTTCCTAAAATAGGACCATATTCAGGCATTATCTTTACCATAGAGAAACATGAGCCCTCAAGATATTTCAAGTTAATAAAACTAATCAAGACTGACATTTTAGAGAGACTTTCGAACTCCATAAACATTTCAATAATCTTATCAGAGGCTCAAGAAACACTCCTAAAATGAATAAAAAGTTGGTGAATCAATTAATAATTAAATTAAGAATAATAAGAACCATTCTAGGCTCGACTTGTTTATACATAAGTAAAGAAGAAACAAAATAGGTATGAGAGATGTCCGAAAATCCTATACCTCTGAGCAATATAAAAACTTGGGCGCTTTCTTCTCCTTGATTA
This sequence comes from Tetmemena sp. SeJ-2015, assembly GCA_027382625.1. Classification (NCBI taxonomy): domain Eukaryota; phylum Ciliophora; class Spirotrichea; order Sporadotrichida; family Oxytrichidae; genus Tetmemena; species Tetmemena sp. SeJ-2015. The sequence goes on from JAJKFJ010002402.1 coordinate 1,198, forward strand.
TAGCTTCGCATTATTTAAATGCAAGATGAGAATGGATTCGAAGTCAACAACAAAAGGCAACCAGCCTATTCATTCTCACATGCAACATAATAAGGTAAAAATTTAAAATATGGGGAGACGATCAAATTCTTAATTAAGGTTACAACTGGAATATTCAAAGTATTATATATAAAGAAGGAGAAGGAGCAGTATCACATATAAATATCATTCTTTTAAGACTTATTTTAGCCAGAGCATAAACATCACTCTACTTTGCTTAAGATGCTTTAACTTTACTTAATCTGATAGGCCTATTAGTTTTGTTATTATGTTGCATGTGAGAATGAATAGGCTGGTTGCCTTTTGTTGTTGACTTCGAATCCATTCTCATCTTGCATTTAAATAATGCGAAGCTATAATCAAGGAGAAGAAAGCGCCCAAGTTTTTATATTGCTCAGAGGTATAGGATTTTCGGACATCTCTCATACCTATTTTGTTTCTTCTTTACTTATGTATAAACAAGTCGAGCCTAGAATGGTTCTTATTATTCTTAATTTAATTATTAATTGATTCACCAACTTTTTATTCATTTTAGGAGTGTTTCTTGAGCCTCTGATAAGATTATTGAAATGTTTATGGAGTTCGAAAGTCTCTCTAAAATGTCAGTCTTGATTAGTTTTATTAACTTGAAATATCTTGAGGGCTCATGTTTCTCTATGGTAAAGATAATGCCTGAATATGGTCCTATTTTAGGAAAGTTTTAATTAAGACTGAGGAAGTTTGAATTAAGAATGTATTAAGTAGTAATTAAGATTAATTAAGACTCTATCATTATTAAATAAGAATTAAGCGCCAATTAATTTAAGATGAGCGCCAAAAATGAGGAGCTGAAAGGAGAAGTGTCTCTCCATCCTTCTTAATCTAACTAAAATGAGTTGCAAATTGATGATTTTGATAAACCAGATCCCCTTCCTAAATTGAGTGATGATCACAATGATTTCAGTAATGAGGATCATGATCATTTAGAGATTTCTGATCTAAACGAAAGGCCATTACGGAAAAGAGGAAGAAAGTGCTAGTATAAGGATGCCGAGCATCCAGAATTAATTGATAAAGCGAAGATGATTCTTCCATCTCATGACTATGATATTGATGCTCTTCTTAGTTTGGAGGAATTCAAACCTCTTAAAAATTCAAGAGATCTTCCCCGATTTGTCAGCAAATACATACTTAACAAAACAGCTAAGATAGGACCCAAATCAGTAATAGGTCTTGGTGTAGATGGGCCTGCAACTCCGAGCAGAGTTGTGCTCGAATTAGGTTAACTTTCCTAATCCTATGTTCCTTTTTAGAAATAGCTAGCTTAAAATCCATCTACAAGCTTATAACTCACCCCATCGGCAAACTACGGAGCGAAGATATCATCTGAGGTGACTTCGAATTATTTGAGGGAGTACATGCTTCTCAGACCTTTTGAAAGATATTCGTTCTTAGAGAAGATGTGTCAAAGAAACAGCCAAAGTTTGCTGCAATTTTTAATAAACTTAAAGACTACTTGTTCATCAAACTTCTATGAGGGAATGTTCGGACTCATACATGAACTTAATGTCAATTCAGTACTTGATCTCTAGATTAAAACAAGGCTTTTTGTCTAATCTTTGCTCTATTACAGAGATGAAATTATTATAGTTGATGAGTAACTATTGAAGAATGCAATGACTTTGCTAGCCCTCAGGCCTAATTCAGAGTAAACTCTTGGGCTTGCAAACTATGTATTTATAAACGAATTTGAGAGCTTCTCCAATTTATAAGAGCAACTTGTTCTCCTAGACAGTAAAAATATGGGAATAATACCCTTGATGGTTGGTACCTTTGCTTCTTATAAAATTGATCCATAAGTTATCCGTCTACTTCCTAATACCTTATAATGCTTGAACAAACCTTTTATTTAGATTCTGAAATAAGATTCAGGGTTGCGACTAATTAGAGAGATTCCAATTAATCTAGTGGGAGACTTTGTTTAAATCTGTGCATTGTGTTAAGCCAAAAACTATATAGATTTAGATCAGATGGCCACATAAATATCAGAGATATTCATTAAGAGGTGGGATTATCTTGACTAAACTGATTTTGGCCTTTTGATAGCTTAACTTTCAGTAGAGCTAAAAGAGAGGAACTTGAATTGGATCTCCAAAGTTTCTGAAATCGTTAAAGTAGTTAATCAAGTTGTCAGTCTGTAAATAGAAAAAGGGATTAAGAATAGGCCCGATTTAATTGCAGACTTAATTAACCTCAATTATTAAACGATCAAGCAGCTCTTCAAACGCCCTAAGCTTGTAGATGACTTCTCAACTACCTAATTTTACAAATTGATTGGAAAATTTAAGAAATTAAACTCAGAGAGCAAAGTTATAGAAGACTTTTGCAATGACCTGCAGGATAGCATGGCCTAATGGCAAGCTAGCTTTAATGACATCGAAAAGGTAATGGGATTCAATTTCCTATTGCTCTAAAAGCTTTGCATAAATTTTTTGACTAAGTACAAAGATCCCTTCACGTTCTCAAATTTTGGGATTGGTAATGGAAAGACTTTGATCTGCTCAGTAATTGCTCTTATCATTGCAAAAGAAGAAATGCGCCAGGTCATTATACTAGGGAAGAACGACTATTTAGTTTTGAGAGATGAGAAGAGGTTTTAATAATTGATGGTGACTCAAGGTGTTAATTCTAACTTGAACTAGTATGAGTCTAGACCTGGTGTATATTATATGACCCAGAAATACTTTGATGGCCTAAAAGGAGATAGAGTATTTGAAAATTTCCTTAAATAGTCAACTCTCATTATTGACGAGTATGATTGGATTATTTTTGAAGGAGCTCCTAACTAGATGTATGAGGAAATCCAGTAGGTAAAAAAGGCTCAAAGAGTGATTGGGCTTACTGGATCAACACTGACTTTAAAAGAGAAAAACTGCATGGAGGTAGCTTTTCAAACTAATGAAATAACATTTCCTTCTATTTCAACTCTCTAATAAGATAAGAAAATTCATCTTCCGGACATCCTGATGACTGGATCTTAGCACGATTATTGTAAATCTATCTTCGATCTATGTTTGAAGCAAACTCTACTTACCCCCGTTATTATTGTGGCTGGAGGAACTTATCAGATCATTGAGCAGTACTTTAAAAAATTTAAAGAGATCGAATTTTTCTCAATGAAGGGAGTGAAGGGATCAAAAGTAGATGCATATTTTGAAGGAAAATTCAATATAAAAAATTAAAACAAAAGGTATGGAGTTTTTCTACTTTCTGAGTTACAAGGTCGAGGTACTGATCTAGTTTCTTCGAAGGACATTGAGGACTAAGGGGGACTCTATTTACTTATTTGCGATATATTCTCACTAAGGTCAGCGCAGTAGATAATTGGGAGAGTTGGAAGATTACAAAATAAGGGATAATACAAGCATTATTTGTTGATCACTGGGTCTCAGGACACTGTAGATCAAGCCCTTCAGTTTAGGCAAGATTTTTTGGAAAATGAAGCTCACATTAAATTTTCTAAGCTGTAGACTATGCTATCCGAGGACAGATCATCAGTCCAAATTACAAAGCCTGAAATTCCTGAGATAAAAACAGATATTAACAACAACATACTCTCAATGATAATGCCACTCTCGACTGCTATTAAGATTGATAAAATTGAAAGAGAGCAAGTTAAATTGAATAGCTAAGAGCTCTCTGAGAAGGCCACAGATGAACTTAGAGATGCAACTTAAGAAAGAGAGACAGTTCTGAGTGAAATATTAAAAAACAAAAGGAGGATGGCTTCCAGACTATCTTATAAAAGTAAGATAGTTTTTATCTAGTCATAATTTATAGGCGACGATGATATTGCTGATAGAGGAGAGAAGGCTAAAAAAGTCATTATAAATACAGAAGCAATTGGTCGAGAATCACAAATTAAATTAAATAAGAAGCGAGAAGTCAAGAAAATTGAAAAAGAAGAAGGAAAGAAAGACAATGATGAGAAGGAGTTTCAATTGGGAAAAGCAGGGTAGAATTCTAACTTCAGCAAGGATCAAAAGGTAGATCAAAGTAGCATCAAGGCAAAGCAGCTTCAAACTTCCAATGCTATCAATGTTCTCTCGAAAAGAGTGACTCGCAGCTCTCGCATGAAATGAAGCAGCTACTAGGACACGAATGGAGCCGGGAGGTTTCAAGCTTTTAACAAAGCATACGCGTGAAAATAAGATGTTAATTAGTTTTTAAATAATTACTAAGTGCTAATCAAAATTAAAGTCTTGCTTCATGACATCCTCTCGTGAACATTCTGATCGTGTAAAGGGTTGTGAAGAGGATTTCCATCTTCGTTAATCACTCCTGCCTGATGAAGCTACATAACCAAAGTCTTATAGTCATTGAGCTCTTCAACTTGCTCTTAGAGCTGATTCAACTGCCCTCTTACTCTTTTGTTTTGCTCTAGATAACGTTGCTTGCTCTAGTTTAGCTCTTTCTCTTCCTCTTTGACGTCTTCAATGTCCTTCTGCTTTCTTTTTCTCTGAGAGCTGGATTTCAAAAGAAATGCAGACCTTCCCTTTTGAGCTAAATAAAGTAAGATTAAAAGAGTAAATACAGCTGAAAGTCAGGCTAGCCTTCAATGCTTCTGCGAACTCAGGCCTGATCTAGACTAAGTTGTTTTGCTATTTATCGAACCTGTCTCTTCTTTGCTCTTTTGCTTATTTTATCATCTTGGTGATCCCATCAGTGTCAAGTGTCATCATCACATCGCAAATCCACTTTTTGTCAAGATGAAGCCAGTCGCACTAGTCCGGGAAGAATGATAAGATTCTCTGATCTCGTTGAGCATACTCTATAAAGTCCTCAGCTGTTAGCCCCTCAATCTAAGGTATAGCTGTTACTACCACTTCGTTTCTCCTTAGATACTATATGTATTAATGGACAACAAATATCTTACATTCTTTTCTCCATTCATGATGCTCTTTAGAAAGTATATGTTGGTACAAGTTAGCTTTGGGAGATAGGCAGAGCAATCTTAACAAAGGAAATCGTAAAGCTCCTTCTTTGATCCGATCTTTGATCGGATGTCTTGGACGTTCATTTATTGCATACTTCGACTGCTTTCCATAGTTAAAATTCAAGTTGGTCTTTCAAATAGACTTCTCAGGATTTTATAATTTATTAATAATTAATAATAAGTTCATCTTAATAAATAGGGAGAAGCCAGGCTCACTTCTTTTACTCAACCGAAAAGAATTCTTTATAGAGATAAATCTTCTAGCAAAGCAGAATACATACAGCTATTAAATGAAGAAAATTTTGGCTAAATTTGGAAAAATGACTGACTACTTCTCAAGAGCTGCTCAGAGAAGTTAAAATTCTCAAGAGAGCTCTTCTGAAGAAGAGATAAAGTCAAGTTCTCAAAGTGAAAATGCTTTAGATCTAAAAGGATATCGAACTACAAGTATTAATTGGTTCAACTCTTAATAAGAACTTTCATTGGAAGTTCATATTCTATCGAGATAGTAAATTGATGGACTTGAAAAGTAACTTATGAAAACTTTGATACGCTAGCAGCCTAAGTTCTAAGTTCTTGATCCTCGACAATTTCAAAATAAAATTGACTAGCCTCAAATTAAAGATGGGTTACTTAACTACAATGATATTATTTCGTGCTATGCTAAATCTATTTGCATAATGAACACAAACGAAAATGCAGACCTTGCTTACTTGGAATAAATGATAGAAACGTTTTCAAGCAATATTTAGCGAAGTAGCTAGGAGATTGAGCAAGTCTACGATCTCTTATTTACCACTATTAATAATTAAAATGGAGATGAGCAGATCGACCAACCAACTGAAGCCTCTTCTCCCCTCAATAATGTTGGAAACTTAAAAGCTTAATTATCAAGAATACAGCAGTCACCTCACCTTTGATAGCAGCTTAAGAAGAAAAATAATTAGAGAGGGTCTGCTTCGGAGCATAATATTTCGACAAATAGAGTACTAAGAATTAAAAATGAGTCAAAAATTTTCAGTGATAAGACTTAGCACGGGTTCATGAGAAAAAAGCGCTTAATTTCAGGGCTAATAAAATGCGACATTGACACATTCATTTCTCTAAATAAGAGTGACCTCAATTGCAAGAAGATTAAAACTTTTCTCTTCGAATAAAGGGGAGTTGACGTTGCATTGACCACGATTCGGAAGTATTTAAAGTTCGAAAAGTAGATGAGTTACGGAAGGATTACTTACTTGAGTCCTCGAGTTAATTGCTTGAAGTCCAAACAGTAGAGACAGGTGGCAGCTTTCTATTTTATAAATCAGATTTATGATAATAAGACAATTATAAACATTGATGAGAGCATCATTAAGCACAGCAACGGGAAAAAATTTTCATGGTATAATAAAGGAAGTTAAAATAAGTCCTTTGATTCGCACAGATTAGACAGTTATAGCATCATCGCAGGCTTGTTCAATAATGGAAAAGGATGCTTCACAGTCAACCAAGGTAAAACAACGAGCTTAACTGTCTACTTCTTCGTGCTAAAATTAATTGCGTTGCTCGAAAACCAAAATCCTCTATGGAGAGAGAGTCATATAATTCTTCTTGATAACGCCTCCTACCACCGAAGTGATTATCTAAAGAGAAAACTAAGAGAACTTAATGTTCCATTATTATTTTTGGGGCCTTATCATTATGAGCTCGCTCCAGTTGAGAGGCTCTTTGCAGAAATAAAAAAGAAGGACCTGCTTACTGAATTCAAGCATTAATCCGCAAACTTAAATCAGGAGGTGGAAACTATAAAAAAATCAGAGGGCAAAACAATTGAGAGGATCAAGCATCTCACTATCATGATATCAAACACAAGCTGCGAGTGGAGCGGCTCTGCTTTCAAAAAGGCTATAATATCAGGCTTGCGACATATATCAATGCAAGACATTTGAATATCTAAAGCTTTATTTAGCTCGAGTGACAAATCAGTTTCATTCATTAGAAGACTGAGTTTAATTTCGAACTTTATCGCTTCTTTAGGAGTCATCCCTGACACTAATACTCTCGGCAAAGCTCCTTTGTACAATTCGTACCTTTTTCAATTTGATTATGCTATTCGTAGAAAGGAGAATACACAGGAGCGCATGTTCAATTCTTAAACTTTGGAATGGCGATGTAATGCACATAGAAATAATCATAGGCGACAACTTTAAGGACAAGCAGAAAACCGAGGAGGAGTCTTATAGCCTTGAAATTTAGCATTTAAGATTCACGATCGTGAGAGGTAGAACAAGCGCTTTTTAAAAGGGCTTTGCCTAGAGCTATAAAAGAGTCCTGCAATAAAGAGTCCGGATCGGGGACTCTTCGTTCGTGTCGCAATCTTTGCGAGGATTATTAATTCGGTGAGGGCTTAAATTCATGGAGCTTGTATACCACTCTATGGGCGAAGTTCACTTGAAGTTTAAATTTCTCTGATAATGAATTGAAGTTGATTAACAATACTCATGATTAAGAGGCTTGTATTGGTGGGTTATTAATTCAGAGAAAACTCATAGTTTCTAATTGCTTAAAGCATAAATTTTATGTCGAATCATTGATTTTCTATCACAATTTCTTTCCATTTACCTCCATCAAGACCCAAAGTTAGACTTATAGTGTTGCGATAACTCTGAATTAGCATGGTCAAAAGTCAATTGTTTACTTCAGGGAAAGATAAATGTAATCATTCACCTTTGCCAGATTTTCCTTGGCGAGACCTCCTTCATAATTTCCTTCTTCAAGAAATAAATGACTTGCCTATTGAAAACTCGCGGCCAAAATTATATTTGATGTAAGAAATTTTTAAAAAAACTTCGTCCTTAGGGGGAAAATATTTAAAAAATATTTCAAGAAATTTTATAATCCCTTTTTATCCCTAGAAACTTCGTTTCGAAAGCTAAGAACTATATTTTTTTTGGGAAACAAAAAACCCTTTTGTTGATATTTTTTTGAAATTTTGAATTAATTTATTCAGGGTTTAAGAGTGAGTTTCCTTGTGTTATTAAAATCTAAGCTTTAAAATTTTATGTTTTTGTTTTTATAGCGCTTTTATAGCATTTTATGGTTTTATAGCGATTTATAGCGCTTTTTAGGCTTTATAGGCATTTATAGCGATTTTTTTAGCGATTTTTAGCGTTTTATAGGCATTTATGGTTTTATACCCGATTTTATAGCGCTTTTATAGCGCTTTTTTTTGCGTTTTTAGCGTTTTATAGCGCTTTTTATAGCGCTTTTATAGCGTTTTTAAAAACCCCCTATAAAAACTTATATCGATGGTTTTTCACAATTGTTGTAAAAAATTCAAAATTGATTAAAAAAATAAAAGCATCCCCTTTAGATCATAAAACTTGCATAAAAATTTTTTGAAAAAAGAGAATTATAAATTTATCCCATTTTTTTTCATTTAAAAAAATTTAGAAATTTTAAACGCATCATCGTTTTTAATCCCAAATTAATTTTTGAATGAAAAAATTTTGCTGTTTTTTTAAAGTACAGGAAAAATTTGGAAAATTAGTTCTTTTAAAATGTTTTAAAATTAAATGATTCTATTTTTCGAGATAAAATTAATTTTGCTATTTAAAGTGTAAAAAAAAAATTATAGCTAGAGTTTATGTTTAAAAACTTATTAATTTTTAAAGACTTATTTGGAAAAGGTTATAGAAATTCTGAAGAAAAAATATAATAAATAAGAAAATTTTTTGAAAAATGGTGAGAAATAAATTTCCCAAGAAATCAAAAATGTTTAAGAATTTCAAAAAATAAAAAAAGCGAAGCAATTAACATGCCTTTATTGAAAAGGAAAAGGGGAAATTTTAAAGACAATTTTCAAGTAATTATTAATCCCCAAATCAAAAACCTAAGAGAATCCCTAAAATAAAAAAATCGCTATGAAAATTTAAAGTTTTAAAGGGGACGAGATTGCGAAAAAATAAAAAAAACGCCCCCAAAAAAAATTAAAGGGAAAACCAGAAAATAAAATTTTTTCCTATGAAGAGAAAATTGTTTACAAGCAAAAAGTATCCCCTTTATCTTTCAATCAACAATGAGCAATTGTAATGCTAAATGCAAAAAAAATTTGAGTTCAAAATCTAAATGGGGGGCAGATAAAACTCTTCATCTTTAAAAACCAACAAGGTTTAAACCCAAAAAAAGAAAAGAATATAGTTTTCAAAAAATAAAAAATTAATAAATTTTAAAAATCAAAAATTTGATTAATAATTTTCAAGAAAAGATTTTTGGTAAAAAAAATTGAAAATGAAGTTATTTAAAAGGGTTACTTTACGAAAAGAAAAAAAATAAAAAAGAGAAAAAAGCTATAAAAGAAAAAATTTAACCAAAGCTTAAATAGATTAAATCAAGGGGAAATTTAAATGAAAATCTCGTTGGGGAAAAATAAAAAAGGAAAAATTTTTTTTTGAAAATCTTAATTCGATTATTAAAAAATTCATTAAAGACAAGATTTTTTAACTGGTTTTTTAAAAATTTTTAAAAAAATACAATAGAAAAAATTAGTTCAATAAAAAATCATAAAGGTGAGATTAAAATTGAAAAAAAGGGGGGAAAAATTTTTTAGATTTCTTGAAAAGACTAGAAGATGATAGGAAGAGAGATTTAAAAATAAAAATTTAAACTATAATTTAAAGCTTTTTAAAAATTTTTAAAAGGAAAATTTTAAAAAGGGGTAATTAAAAATTTTAGGGCCCCCTTTAAAATGAGAGAAAATTTTGTTTGGGAAATTTAAAAAAAATTTAAAAAATATACAGGATAAAAATTTGGGGCAGTATCTATGGATTATGCATGGCCAATAAATCTACAAACTGAAGGCGGAAAAGATTTGGTCAATTATGAAACTCTCAGTATGGAAAATTTGAAAAAGATCAGGATAGAGGAGCTTCAAGATGATGGGTACTTGTTCATGTGGACAGTAAATCAAAAGTTTTTAGATGCCATAGCATACATGCTTTAAAGTGGTTACAGAATAGTTGATTCCATCTGCTGGGTAAAATAGGGTGTAAACTCACCTCTTGTCTCTAGGCCTGGCTACCATGTGAGGCACAGCAAAGAAATATGCTTGATAGGCTTGAAAGGTAACCACTTTAAAGCATGTATGCTATGGCATCTAAAAACTTTTGATTTACTGTCCACATGAACAAGTACCCATCATCTTGAAGCTCCTCTATCCTGATCTTTTTCAAATTTTCCATACTGAGAGTTTCATAATTGACCAAATCTTTTCCGCCTTCAGTTTGTAGATTTATTGGCCATGCATAATCCATAGATACTGCCCCAAATTTTTATCCTGTATATCTTTTATGAATCGTTGCAAGATTCCTACAAAAGTTCTTCTCTACTATATCAGCATTAATGGGGACCATAGGAAAAGTTTGAGGTGATATGCCTTCTTATTAAAGTTTGTCTCTTACATTATTAAAGCATTATTAATATATAGCATCAAATTTTTCCAGCTATTTGAAATCTCTCTTCCTATCATCTTCTAGTCTTTTCAAGAAATCTAAATAATTTTCCTCTTTATTTTCAACTTTAATCTCATCTTTATGATTGTTTATTGAACTAATTTTCTCTATTGTATTTTCAATAATTTAAAAAAGCCAGTTAAAGATCTTGTCTGTCAATAGAAGTTTATAATAATCGAATTGAAGATTATCAAAAAGAAATTCTTCTTTTATATTTTCCACAACGAGATTTACATTTATTTCATTGATCTCTAATCTATTAATTGCTTGGTTAATTTTGTCTTTGATAGCTTTCTTCTCTTTTCTATTTTTCTTCTTATCGTAAATGTAAGCCTTTAAGTAAGCTTCAGTTTTCAATTTTTCTTATTCCAAAGATCTTATCTTGAGAAGATGATTAATCATTTCTGATTTTAAATTGAGTTAATTTTTGATTTCTTGATCTATATTCTTATCTTATTTTGTTAAGCGTCTTGTTGGTTTATATGATGAGAGAGTTTCATCTGCTTCCTCCATTTAGATTTCAGAACTCAAATTTTTTCTGCATTCAGCATTACTTAATTGCTGCTATTGTTGATTGAATGATAAAGGAGATACTTTGGTGCTTGTATCAATTTGCTCTTCATAGGAATAAAAGTTCATTTACTGGTCTTCCTTAATTTATTTTGGAGGCTTGTTATTCTTTATTTTTTCGCAATCTCGTCCCTTAATAAGCTTGAAATTTGCATAGCGATTTTATTATTCTAGGGATTCTCTATGATGGTTCTTGATGTGGGTATTAATAGATTAGCTTGAAAATGTAGTCTTCAGATTCCCTTCTCTTATGCAATAAAGGCATGTGTAATTGCTTCGCTTTTATTATTGTTTGTGTAAATTCTTATGCATTTTAGATATTCTTGAACGTTTACTTTCTCTATCCATTCTTCAAAAATTTTACTATATTTATTATATTTCTTCTCTCAGAAGTACTATAAGCTTTCCACTAAGTCTTTAAATATTCAATAAGTTTATAAGCTATGAAACTCTAGCTATAATTTATCTTTACACTTTAAATAGCAAAATTAATTATTATCTCGAAAAATAGAATCATTTATTCTAAAACTATTTTATGAACTATTGCAATTCTTCCTGTATCTTAAAAACACAGCAATAATTTTTTCATTCAACAATTAATTGGCATTAAAAACGATAGATGCGTTGAATTACTAACTTTTTTTTAAATGAAACAAGAATGGTATAAATTTATAATTCATGCTTTTTACAAGAATTTGTATGCAAGTTTTATGATCTATGGGTAGTAGCTTTCATTTCTTAATCAATTTATGAATTATTTACTAGCAATTGTGAAAAATCCGATCGATATAAGTTTATATAGGGTTTTAAAAGCGCTATAAAAGCGCTATAAAAGCGCTATAAAATCGCTATAAAATCGCTATAAAAGCGCTATAAAAGCGCTATAAAATCGCTATAAAATCGCTATAAATGCGCTATAAAAGCGCTATAAAATCGCTATAAAATCGCTATAAATGCGCTATAAATGCGCTATAAAAGCGCTATAAATGCGCTATAAAAGCGCTATAAAATCGCTATAAAAGCGCTATAAAATAGCAAAGACATAAAATATATAGCTTATGATTTGAATAACACAAGGAAGACTCAGCTCTTACCATGAATAAATTAATTCTAGTTTCAGAACAAATATCAGCAAAGAGGGTTTCTTGTTTCAATAAAAATGATAGTTCTTAGCTTTCGAAGCGAAGTTGCTAGGCATAAGAAGGTATTATAAATTAGCTTGAAATATTTTTGAAAGTAGTTTGCCTCTAAGGAGCGAAGTTTGTGTTAAAATTACTTACATGCACTATGAGATTTTGGCCGCGAGTTTTCAATAGGCAAGTCATTTATTTCTTGAAGAAGGAAATTATGAAGGAGGTCTCGCCAAGGAAAATCTGGCAAAGGTGAATGATTACATTTATCTTTCCCTGAAGTAAACAATTGACTTTTGACCATGCTAATTCAGAGTTATCGCAACACTATAAGTCTAACTTTGGGTCTTGATGGAGGTAAATGGAAAGAAATTGTGATAGAAAATCAATGATTCGACATAAAATTTATGCTTTAAGCAATTAGAAACTATGAGTTTTCTCTGAATTAATAACCCACCAATACAAGCCTCTTAATCATGAGTATTGTTAATCAACTTCAATTCATTATCAGAGAAATTTAAACTTCAAGTGAACTTCGCCCATAGAGTGGTATACAAGCTCCATGAATTTAAGCCCTCACCGAATTAATAATCCTCGCAAAGATTGCGACACGAACGAAGAGTCCCCGATCCGGACTCTTTATTGCAGGACTCTTTTATAGCTCTAGGCAAAGCCCTTTTAAAAAGCGCTTGTTCTACCTCTCACGATCGTGAATCTTAAATGCTAAATTTCAAGGCTATAAGACTCCTCCTCGGTTTTCTGCTTGTCCTTAAAGTTGTCGCCTATGATTATTTCTATGTGCATTACATCGCCATTCCAAAGTTTAAGAATTGAACATGCGCTCCTGTGTATTCTCCTTTCTACGAATAGCATAATCAAATTGAAAAAGGTACGAATTGTACAAAGGAGCTTTGCCCAGATAAGTT
>JAJKFJ010002404.1:0-13506 GCA_027382625.1 Tetmemena sp. SeJ-2015
ACACTCATTCGGAGGAAGCCCTCACATTTCGTAATCTTTCGTTTTGCTCATTCGCTCTCTCAAGGGTAGTTGCACAGGGTGGGCTCGGTTTGGCTTTATCTTTTCAAGAATTCAAGCAATCTAGTCTCTCATACGCAAGAGGGAGACCCCAGCTACATATTTATTCTTTACGTTTTGCTCAACCTGCCTAGGAGCTATCGGGGTCGCTACTAGTCATTTAGGGTCTCCAAAAATGGCTATTTTCCTTCGGCCATAACTTTTTCTAGCCATCCGACGAACGTACGACACTCATTCGAAAGAGGAGAAGCCCTCTACATTCGTAATCTTTGCGTTTTGCTCAATTCGCTCTCTCAAGGGACTAGGTTCACAGGAGGTGAGGCTCGGTTTGGGACTTTACTTTTCAGAGCAATTCAAGCCAATCTTAGGTCTCTCATACGCAAGAGGGAGACCCCAGCTCTACTTTATTCTTTACGTTTCTCAATCCTGCTCTCAAGGAGAGGTCGGGGGTTCTACTAGGCATTTTTAGGTCTCCAAAAATGGCTGATTTTTTCCTTCTGGCCATAACTTTTTTCTAGCCATCCGAGCCGAACGTAGCGACACTCATCGAAAGAGAGGAACCCTCTACATTTCGTAATCTTTGCGTTTTGCTCAATTCGCTCTCTCAAGGGAGCTAGGTTGCACAGGAGGTGAGGGCTCGGTTTGGCTTTATCTTTTTTCAGAGCAATTCAAGCCAATCCTTAGGTCTCTCATACGCAGAGGGAGACCCCAGCTCATACTTTATTCTTTACGTTTTGCTCGAATCCTGCTCTCAAGGGAGCTAGGTCGGAGGTCGTCTACTAGGTCATTTTTAGGGTCTCCAAAAATGGCTGATTTTTTCCTTCTGGCCATAACTTTTTTCTAGCCATCCGAGCCGAACGTAGCGACACTCATTCGAAAGAGGAGGAAGCCTCTACATTTCGTAATCTTTGCGTTTTGCTCAATTCGCTCTCTCAAGGGAGCTAGGTTGCCAGGAGGTGAGGGCTCGGTTTGGACTTTATCTTTTTCAGAGCAATTCAAGCCAATCCTTAGGTCCTCATACGCAGAGAGACCCCAGCTAATACTTTATTCTTTACGTTTTGCTCAATCCTGTCTCAAGGGAGCTAGTGGGGGTCGTCTACTAGGTCATTTTTGGGTCTCCAAAAATGCTGATTTTTTCCTTCTGGCCATAACTTTTTTTAGCATCGAGCCGAACGTAGCGACACTCTCGAAGAGGGAAGCCTCTACATTTCGTATCTTTGCTTTCTCAATCGTCTTAAGGAGCTAGGGACGGATCTCTTATTATTTTTTAAGCAATTCACAATCCTTAGTCTCTCATACGCAAGAGGGAGACCCAGCTGTACTTTTCTTTACGTTTTGCTCAAATCCTGCTCAAGGACATGGTCGTCTATAGCATTTTAGGGTCTCCAAAAGCTGATTTTCCTTCTGCATAATTTTTCTAGCCATCCAGCCAACGTAGCGAACTATCGAAAGAGGAGGAAGCCCTCTACATTTCGTAATCTTTGCGTTTTGCTCAATTCGCTCTCTCAAGGGAGCTAGGTTGCACAGGAGGTGAGGGCTCGGTTTGGGACTTTATCTTTTTTCAGAGCAATTCAAGCCAATCCTTAGGTCTCTCATACGCAAGAGGGAGACCCCAGCTACATACTTTATTCTTTACGTTTTGCTCAAATCCTGCTCTCAAGGGAGCTAGGGGGGTCGTCTACTAGGTCATTTTTAGGGTCTCCAAAAATGGCTGATTTTTTCCTTCTGGCCATAACTTTTTTTCTAGCCATCCGAGCCGAACGTAGCGACACTCATTCGAAAGAGGAGGAAGCCCTCTACATTTCGTAATCTTTGCGTTTTGCTCAATTCGCTCTCTCAAGGGAGCTAGGTTGCACAGGAGGTGGAGGCTCGGTTTGGGTCTTTATCTTTTTTTCAGCAATTCAAGCCAATCCTAGGTCTCTCATACGCAAGAGGGAGACCCAGCTACATACTTTATCTTACGTTTTGCTCAAATCCTGCTCTCAAGGGAGCTAGGTCGGGGTCGTCTACAGGTCATTTTAGGGTCTCCAAAATGGCTGATTTTTTCTTCTGGCCATAACTTTTTTTAGCCATCCGAGCCGAACGTAGCGTATACTCATTCGAAAAGGAGGAAGCCCTACATTTCGTAATTTGCTTTTTGCTCAATTCGTCTCTAAGGAGCTAGTTCAGGATGAGCTCGGTTGGCGACTTTTCTTTTTCAGAGCAATTCAAGCCAATCTTAGGTTCTCATCGCAAGAGGGAGACCAGCTCATACTTTATCTTGTTTTGCTAAATCCTGCTTCAGGCTAGTCGGGTCTTCTAGTCATTTTTAGGGTCTCCAAAATGGCTGATTTTTTCTTCTGGCCATAACTTTTTTTCTGCCATCCGAGCCAATGCGACTATTCGAAGGGAGGAAGCCTCTACATTTCGTAATTTTGCGTTTTGCCAATTCGCTTCTAAGGGAGCTAGGTTGCACAGGAGTGAGGGTGGTTTGGGACTTTATCTTTTTTCAGGCAATTCAGCATCCTTAGGTCTATACGCAAGGAGGACAGCTCATACTTTATTCTTTACGTTTTGCTCAAATCCTGCTCTCAAGGGAGCTAGTCGGGGTCTCTCTAGGTCTTTTTAGGGTCTCCAAAAATGGCTGATTTTTCTTCTGGCCATAATTTTTTCTAGCCATCCGAGCCGAACGTAGCGACACTCATTCGAAGAGGAGGAAGCTCTACATTTGTAATCTTTGCGTTTTGCTCAATTCGCTCTCTAAGGGAGCTAGGTTGCACAGGAGGTGAGGGCTCGGTTTGGGACTTATCTTTTTTCAGAGCAATTCAAGCCAATCCTTAGGTCTCTCATACGCAAGAGGGACCCCAGCTAAATACTTTATTCTTTACGTTTTGCTAAATCTGCTCTCAAGGGAGCTAGGTGGGGGTCGTCCTACTAGGTCATTTTAAGGGTCTCCAAAAATGGTGAATTTTTTCCTTTCTGGCATAACTTTTTTTCAGCATCCGAGCGAAGTAGGACACTCATTGAAAGATGGAGGCAACCTCTACATTTGTAATCTTTGCGTTTTGGCTAATTCGCTCTCTCAAGGGAGCTAGGTTGCACAGGAGGTGAGGGGTCGGTTTGGGACTTTATCTTTTTTCAGAGAAATTCAAGCCAATCCTTAGTCTCATACGCAAGAGGGAGAACCCAGCTACATACTTTATTCTTTTCGTTTTGCTCAAATCCTGCTCTCAAAGGAGCTAGGTCGGGGGTCGTCTACTAGGAATCATTTTAGGGTCTCCAAAATGGTGATTTTTTTTTCTTCTGGCATAACTTTTTTTCTAAGCATCCGACGCCGAACGTAGCGAACTCATTCGAAAGAGGAGGAAGCCTCTACCTTTCGTAATCTTTGCGTTTTGCTCAATTTGCTCTCTCAAGGGAGCTAAGTTTGCACAGGAGGTGAGGGCTTGGTTTGGGACTTTATCTTTTTCAGAGCAATTCAAGCCAATCCTTAGGTCTCTCATAGAAGAGGGAGACCCAGCTTAATACTTATTCTTTACGTTTTGCTCAAATCTTGCTCTCAAGGGAGCTAGGTCGGGGGTCGTCTACTAGGTCATTTTAAGGGTCTCCAAAAATGCTGATTTTTTCCCTTCTGGGAATAATTTTTAAATCTAGCAGCATCCGAGGCGAACGTAAGCGAACACTATATCGAAGAGGAGGAGCTTACATTTCGTAATCTTGCGTTTGCTCAATTCGCTCTCTCAAGGGGGCTAGGTTGCACAGGAGGTGAGGGCTCGGTTTTGGACTTTATCTTTTTTCAGAGCAAATTCAAGGATCCTTAGGTCTCTCAATACGCAAGAGGGAGAACCCAGCTACATACTTTAATTCTTTTAAGTTTTTGGCTCAAAATCCTGCTCTCAAAGGGAGCTAGGTCCGGGGGTCGTGCTACTAGGTCATTTTGTAGGGTTCCAAAAATGGCTTGAATTTTTTTCCTTCTGGCAATAATTTTGTTTCTATGGCCATCGGCCGGAACGTAAAGGGACACTCATATGAAAGAGAAAGCCTTCTACATTTCGTAATCTTTGCGTTTTGCTCAAATTCGCTCTTCTCAAGGGAGCTAGTTGGCAAGGAGGTGAGGGCTCGTTTTGGACTTTAATCTTTTTTCAGAGTCAAATTCAAGCAATCTTAAGGTCTCTCATACGCCCAGAGGGAGACTCCAGTACATACTTTATTCTTTTAAGTTTTGCTCAATTCCTGCTTCAAGGGAGCTAGGTCGGGGTCGTCTACTAGGTCATTTTAAGGGTCTCCAAAAATGGCTGATTTGTTTTCCTCTGGATAATTTTTTTCTTTAGCCATCGAGCCGAAGTACGACAGCCTCATTGAAAGAGGAGGAAGCCCTTAACATTTCGTAATCTTTGCGTTTTTCTCAATTCGCTCTCTCAAGGGAGCTAAGTTTGCACAGGAGGTGAGGGCTCGTTTTGGGACTTTATCTTTTTTAGAGAATTCAAGCCAAATCCTTAGGCTCTCATACGCAAGAGGGAGACACCAGCTACATACTTTATTCTTTAAACGTTTTGCTCAAATCCTGCTCTCAAGGGAGCTAGGTGGGGGGTCGTCTACTAGGTCATTTTTAGGGTCTCCAAAAAATGGCTGATTTTTTTCCTTCTGGCAATAAATTTTTATCTAGCCATCGAGCGAAGTATGGACACTCATTGAAGAGGAGGAAGCCTCTACAATTTCGTAATCTTTGGTTTTTGCTCAATTCGCTCTCTCAAGGGAGCTAGGTTGCACAGGAGGTGAAGGCTCGGTTTGGGACTCTTTATCTTTTTTCAGAGCAATTCAAGCCGATCCTTAGGTCTCTCATACGCAAGAGGGAGACCCCAGCTGCAAACTTTATTCTTTACGTTTTGCTCAAATCCTGCTTTCAAGGGAGCTAGGTCGGGGGTCGTCTACTAGGTCATTTTTAGGGTCTTCCAAAATGGTGATTTTTTCTCTGGCATAAATTTTTTCTAGCATCCGAGGAACGAGCGACAATAATTCGAAAGAGGAGGAGCCCTCTATATTTCGTAATCTTTGCGTTTTTTGCTCAATTCGCTCTCTCGAGGGAGCTAGGTTGCACAGGAGGTGGAGGCCCGGTTTGGGTCTTTACTTTTTTCAGAGCAATTTAAGCCAATCCTTAGGTCTCTCATACGCAAGAGGGAGACCCCAGCTAAATATTTATTCTTTACGTTTTGCTCAAATCCTGCTCTACAAGGGAGCTTAGGTCGGGGTCGTTCGTAGGTTCATTTTTTAGGTTCCAAAAAATGGTGAATTTTTCCTTCTGGCCATATTTTTTTCTAGCTCCGAGCGAACGTAGGACACTCATTCGAAGAGGAGGAAGCCTTACATTTCGTAATCTTTGGTTTTGCTCAATTCGCTCTCTCAGGGGAGCTAGTTTGCACAGGAGGTGAGGGCTCGGTTTGGGATTTAATCTTTTTTTGCAGAGCAATTCAGGCCAATCTTAGGTTCTCATAACGCAAGAAGGGAGACCCAAGTAATCTTTATTCCTTTACGTTTTTGCTCCCAATCCTGCTCTCAAGGGAAGCTAGGTCGGGGGTCGTCTTACTAGGGTATTTTTTAGGGTCCTCAAAATGCTTGATTTTTTCTTCTATGGCGCATAATTTTTTTTTCCTAGCCATCCGAGCCAAACGTAGCGACACTCATTCGAAAGAGGAGGAGCCTCTACATTTCGTAATCTTTGCGTTTTGCTCATTTCGCTCTGAAGGGAGCTAAGTTGCACAGGAGGTGAGGTCGGTTTGGGACTTTATCTTTTTTCAGAGCATTTCAAGCCAATCCTTAGGTCCTACGCAAGAGGGAGACCCCAGCTACATATTTATTCTTTACGTTTTGCTTAAACCTGCTCTAAAGGGAGCTAGGTCGGGGGTCGTCTACTAGGTCATTTTTTAGGGTCTCCAAAGATGGCTGATTTTTTCCTTCTGGCCATAACTTTTTTTCTCGCCATCCGAGGCGAACGTAGCGACACTCATTCGAAAGAGGAGGAAGCCTCTAATTTGTAATCTTTTGGGTTTTGCCTCAATCGCTCTTCAAGGGAGTAGGTTGAAGGAGGTGAGGGTCGGTTTGGGACTTTATTATCTTTTTTCAGAGAATTCAAGCGATCTTAGGTCTTCATAAGCCAAGAGGAGACCTCCAGCTACATACTTTATTCTTTACGTTTTGCTCAAAATTGCTCTCAAGGGAGCTAGGTCGGGGGGCGTCTATAGGTCATTTTTAGGGTCTCAAAAATGGCTGATTTTTTTCCTTCTGGCCATAACTTTTATCTAAGCTCCGAGCGAAGTAGCGACACTACATTGAAAGAGGAGGAAGCCTCTAATTTCGTAATCTTATGCGTTTTGGCTCAAAATTCGCTCTTCAAGGGAGCTAGAGGTTGCAAGGAGGTGAGGCCGTTTTGGGAATTTAATTTTTTTCAGAGCAATTCAAAGCCGATCCATTAGGTCTCTCATACGCAAGAGGGAGACGCCCAGCTACATACTTTATTCTTTTCGTTTTGCTCAATCCTGCTCTAAAGGGAGCTAGGTCGGGGGTCGTCTATAGGTCATTTTTAGGGTCTCAAAAATGCTGATTTTTTCCTTCTGGCCATAACTTTATTTCTAGCCATCCGGGCCGAACGTAGCGACACTCAATTCGAAGAGGAGGAAGCCCTCTCATTTCGTAATCTTTGCGTTTTGCTCAATTCGTCTCTCAAGGGAGTAGGTTGACAAGGAGCGTGGAGAGACTAAAAGGATTGGTTTGAATTGGCTTTTGAAAAAAGATAAAGTCCAACCGAGCCTCACCTCCTGTGCAACCTGGCTCCCTTGAGAGAGCGAATTGAGCAAAACGCAAAGATTAAGAAATGTAGAGGGCTTCCTCTTCTTCGAATGAGTGTGCTACGTTCGGCTCGGATGGCTAGAAAAAAGTTATGGCAGAAGGAAAAAATAGCCATTTTGAGACGCCTAAAAATGAACAAAGTGACGCCCGACCACTAGCTCCTTGAGAGCAGGATTTTGAGCTAAAACGTTAAAGAATAAAGTATGTAGGCTGGGGTTCCTTTGCGTATGAGAGACTAAGGATTGCTTGAATTGCTCTGAAAAAAAGATAAGTCCAAACGAGCCCTACCATCCTGTGCAACTAGTCCTTGAGAGAGGAAATTGAGAAACGCAAATGATTAGAAAATGTAGAGGGTTCTTCTTTCGAAATGAGTGTCGCTACGTTCGGCTCGGAAGGCTAGAAAAAAGTTATGGCCAGCAGGAAAAAATCAGCCATTTTTTGGAGACCTAAAAATGACCTAGTAGACGACCCGACCTAGTCCTTTGGAGAGCAGGATTTGAGGAAAACGTAAAGAATAAAGTATGTAGCTGGGTTTCCCTCTTGCGTATGAGAGACCTAAGGATGGCTTGAATTGCTCTGAAAAAAGAATAAAGTCCAAAGAGCCTCACCTCTGTGAACCTAGCTCCATTGAGAGAAAGCGATTGAGCAACGAAAGATTACGAAAATGTAGAGGGCTTCCTCGCTCTTTCGAATGAAGTGTCGCTTACGCGGCTCGGATGGCTAGAAAAAAAGTTATGGGCAGAAGGAAAAAATCAGCCATTTTTGGAGACTCTAAAAATGACCTAGTAGACGACCCCGACCTAGCTCCTTGAGAAGCAGGATTTGAGAAAACGTTAAAGAATAAAGTTATGAGCTGGGTCTCCTCTTGCGTAATGAGAAGACTAAGGATTGCCTTGATGCTCCTGAAAAAGATAGAAGTCCAAACCCGAAGCCCTCACCTCTGTGGCAATTAGCTCGCTTGAGAGAGGAATTGAGCAAAACGAAAAGATTACGAAATGTAGAGTGTCCTTTTTCGAATGAGTGTCGCTACGTTCGGCTCGGATGGTTAGAAAAAAATTATGGCCGGAAGGAAAAAATCAGCCATTTTTGGAGACCTCAAAATGACATACTGACGCTCTTCCGATCTCCTTGAGAGCAGGATTTGAGCAAAACGTAAAGAAAAAAAGTTATGTAGCTGGGGTCTCCCTCTTGCGTTATGAGAGACTTAAGGATTGGCTTGAATTGCTCTGAAAAAAAGATAAAGTCCAAAACCGAGCCCTCACCTCCTGTGGCAATTAGCTCTTGAGAGAGCGAATTGAGCAAAAGCAAAGATTACGAAATGTAGAGAGGGCTTCTCCTCTTTCGAATGAGTGTCGCTAAGTTCGGCTCGGATGGCTAGAAAAAAAGTTATGGCCAGAAGGAAAAAATCAGCCATTTTTGAGACCTAAAAATGACCTACGAGACGACCCCCGACCTAGCTCCCTTGAGAGCAGGATCTGAGCAAAACGTAAAGAATAAAGTATGTAGCTGGGGTCTCCTTCTTGCGTATGAGACCTAAGGATGGGCTTGAATTGCTCTGAAAAAAGATAAAAGCCCAAACCGAGCCTCCAGCTCTTTGCAACTAAGCTCCTTGAGAGAGCGAATTGAGCAAAACGAAAGATTACTAAATGTAGAGGGCTTTCCTCCTCTTTCGAATGAGTGTGTAACGTTTCGGCTGATGGTAGAAAAAAAGTTATGGCGCAGAAGGAAAAAATCAGCATTTTTTGGAGACCTAAAAATGACCTAGTAGACGACCCGATAGCTCCCTTTGGAGAGCAGGATTTGAGCAAAAAGTAAAGAATAAAGTATGTAGCTGGGGTCTCTCTCTTGCGTATGAGAGACCCTAAGGATTGGCTTAAATTGCTCTGAAAAAAGATAAAGTCGCAAACCGAGCCCTCACCTCCTGTGCAACCTAGCTCCCTTGAGAGAGAGAATTGAGCAAAACGCAAAGATTACGAAATGTAGGGGGCTTCCTCTCTTTCAAATGAGTGTCGCTACGTTCGCTCGGAATTGGCTAGATAAAAAAGTTATGGAGAAGGAAAAAATAGCATTTTTGGAGACCTAAAAAAATGACCTAGTAGAACGCCCCGACCTAGCTCTTGAGAGCTAGGATTTGAGCAAAAACGTAAAGAAATAAAAGTAATGTAGTGGGGTCTCCCTCCTTGCGTATGAAGGAGACTAAAGGATTGGGCTTGTAATTGCTCTGAAAAAAAGATAAAGTCCAAACCGAGCCCTCACCTCTTGTGCAACCTAGCCCTTGAGAGAGGGAATTGAGCAAAACGCAAAGATTACGAATTGTAGAGGGCTTCCTCTTTCGAATGAGTGTCGCTACGTTCGGCTTGGATGGCTTAGAAAAAAAAAGTTAATGGCAGGGAAAAATCAGCCCATTTTTTGGAGACTAAAAATGATAAGTAGACGACCGAACTGTCTTGAGAAAGAAGGATTTGAGACAAAACGTAAAGAATAAAGTATGTTAGCTGGGGTCTCCCTCTTGCGTATGAGAAGACTAAGGATTGGCTTGAATTTGCTCTGAAAAAGAATTAAAGTCCAAACCGAGCCCTCACTCCTGTGCAACTAGCTCCCTTGAGAAGAGGGAATTGAGCAAAAACCGCAAAAGATTACGAAATGTAGAGGCTTCCTCATCTTTCGAATGAGTGTCGCTACGTTGGCTGGATGGTAGAAAAAGTTATGGCCAGAAGGAAAAATCAGCCATTTTTGGAGACCTAAAAATGACCTAGTAGACGACCCGACCTAAGCTCCCTTGA
The DNA here is from genome assembly GCA_027382625.1 of Tetmemena sp. SeJ-2015. Lineage (NCBI taxonomy): Eukaryota > Ciliophora > Spirotrichea > Sporadotrichida > Oxytrichidae > Tetmemena > Tetmemena sp. SeJ-2015. Next base: position 9,663 of record JAJKFJ010002404.1, read on the forward strand.
GAGCAGGATTTAAGCAAAACGTAAAGAATAAAGTATGTGCTGGGGTCTTCCTCTTGCGTATGAGAGACTAAGGATGGGTTGAATTGCTCTGAAAAAAGGTAAAGGCCCAAACCGAGCTCACCTCCTGTGCAACTAGCTCTTGAGAGAGCGAATTGAGCAAAGCGCAAAGATTACGATCTTCCGATCTCTCTTTCGAATGAGTGTCGCACGTTTCGGCTCGGATGGCTTAGATAAAAAGTTATGGAGAAAAGGAAAAAATAGCATTTTTTGGAACCTAAAAATGACCTAGTAGACGACCCCGACTAGCTTCCTTGAGAGAGGAATTTGAGCAAACGTAAAGAATAAAGTATGCAGCTGGGGTCTCCTCTTGCGTATGAGAGAACTAAGGATTGGCTTGAATTGCTCTGAAAAAGATAAAAGTCAACGAGCTCACTCTGTGCAACCTAGCTGCCTTGAGAGAGCGAATTGAGCAAAACGAAAAGATTACGAAATGTAGAGGCTTCTCCTCTTTCGAATGAGTGTCGCTAGTTCGGTCGGATGGCTAGAAAAAAAGTTATGGCAGAAGGAAAAAATCAGACCATTTTTGGAGACCTAAAAAAATGACTATGTAGACGACCCCGATAAAGTCCCTTGAAGAGGATTTGAGCAAACGTAAAAGTTAATAAAGTATGTAAGCTGGGGTCTCCTCTTGGGTATGAGAGACGCTAAGGATTGGCTTGAAATTGCTCTGAAAAAGATAAAGTCAAACGAGCCTCACTCTTGTGCAACCTAGCTCTTGAGAAGAGCGAATTGAGCAAAAACGTAAAGATTACGAAATGTAGAGGGATCTCTCTTTCGAATGAGTGTCGCTAGTTCGGCTCGGATGCTAGAAAAAAGTTATGGAGAGGGAAAAAATCAGCATTTTTTTGGAGACCTAAAAATGACTAGTAGACGACCGACTAGCCTCCTTGAGCACGCAGGAATTTTTGAGAAAACGTAAAGAATAAAGTATGTAGCTGGGTTCTCCCTCTTGAGACCTAAGGATTCGCTTGAATTGCTCTGAAAAAAGATAAAGTCCCAAACGAGCCCTACTCCGTGAACTAGGTCTTGAGAGAGGAATTGAGCAAAAAACGCAAAGATTTAACGAAATGTAGAGGGCTTCCTCCTCTTTTGAATGATGTCGCTACGTTCGGCTCGGATGGCTAGATAAAAAGTTATGGCAGAAGGAAAAAATCAGGCATTTTTGGAGACGCTAAAATGACCTAGTAGCGACCGACCTAGCTCCCTTGAGAGCAGGTTTTGAGCAAAACGTAAAGAATAAAGGATGTAGCTGGGGTCTCCCGTGTGCTCTTCCGATCTAGGATTGGCTTGAATTGCTCTGAAAAAAGATAAAGTCACAAACCGAGCCCTCACGCAACCTAGCTCCCTTAAGAGAGCGAATTGAGCAAAATAACGCAAAAAGATTAGAAATGTAAGAGGGGTTCTCCTTTTCGAAATGAAGTGTCGCTACGTTGATCGGATGGCTAGAAAAAAAGTTATGGCCAGAAGGAAAAATCAGGCATTTTTGGAGACCCTAAAAATGACCTAGTAGACGAACCCCGACCTCTTGAGAGCAGGATTTGAGCAAACGTAAAGAATATAAAGAATGTAGCTGGGGTCTCCCTCTTGCGTATGAAAGACCTAAGGCTTGGCTTGAATTGCTCTGAAAAAAGATCAAATCCAACCGAGCCTACACCATCCTGTGGCAACTACGACTTCCTTTGAGAAGAGCGACTTAGAAGCCAACCACCACGCAAAAAAGAATTAGAAATGATAGAGGGTCTCCTCTTTATCCGACTCGAAGTGATCGTCACCCGTGGTGGATGCTGAAAAAACAGTTATGGCAGAAGGATCAGCATCTTTTGCGAGACCCTACCCAAATCGACTAGTAGACGACGGACTAGTCCTTGAGGCAGGATTTGAGCAAACGTAAAGAATAGATATGTTAAGTGGGGTCTCCTCTTGCGTTGAGAGACTAAGGATCGGTTGATTGATATCTGAAAACACGATAAAGTCCAAACGAGCCTCATCCTGTGCAACCTAGCTCCCTTAGAGAGCGAATTGAGCAAAACGCAAAGATTAGAAATGTAGAGGGCTTTTTCTCTCTTTCGAAATGAGTGTGCTACGTTCGGACCCCTCGATCGGTAGATACAACAAGTTATGCAGAAGGAAAAAAATAGCACTCTTTTTGGACAGACCTAAAATGGACCTGGGAGTAGCTCCTTGAGAGGGTTTGAGTCAAAACGTAAAGAATAAAGTATGTAGCTGGGTTCCCTCTTGCGTATGAGAAGTAAGTTGGTTTGTTGAACTTGAAAAAGATAAAGTCCAACGGGCTCTATGATGATGTACCTTGGGAGGATTGGCACGCACGACTTACCGACAATGTGCAGCGGTTCCTCCTTTGAATGAGTGTGTACGTTCGGCTCGGATGGCTAGAAAAAAAGTTATGGCAAAGGAAAAAAATCAGCCATTTTTTGGAGACCCTAAAAAATGACTAGTAGAGACCCGATAGCTCCCTTGAGAGCAGGATTTAAGCAAAACGTAAAGAATAAAGTAAGCAGTGGGGTTTCCCTCTTGCGTATGAGAGACTAGGATTGGCTTGAATTGCTCTGAAAAAGATAAAGTCCCAAACCGAGCCTCACCCCTGTGCAACCTAGCTCCCTTCGGAGAGCGAATTGAGCAAAACGCAAAGAATAAAAGTATGTAAGCTTTGGGGTTCCCCTCTTGCGTATGAGAGACCTAAGGATCGGCTTGAATTGCTCTGAAAAAAAGATAAAGTCCCAAACCGAGCGCTCACCTCCTGTGCAACCTAGCTCCCTTGAGAGAGCGAATTGAGCAAAACGCAAAGATTACGAAATGTTAGAGGGCTTCCTCCTCTTTCGAATGAGTGGCGCTACGTTCGGCTCGGATGGCTAGATAAAAAGTTATGGCCAGAAGGAAAAAATCAGCCATTTTTGGAGACCCTAAAAATGACCTAGTAGACGACCCCCGACCTAGCTCCCTTGAGAGCAGGATTTGAGCAAAACGTAAAGAATAAAGTATGTAGCTGGGGTCTCCCTCTTGCGTATGAGAGACCTAAGATTGGCTTGAATTGCTCTGAAAAAAGATAAAGTCAAACCGAGCCTCACCCCCTGTGCAACCTAGCTCCTTGAGAGAGCGAATTGAGCAAAAAGCAAAGATTACAAATGTAGAGGGCTTCCTCCTCTTTGAATGAGTGTCGCTACGTTCGGTTCGGATGGCTAGAAAAAAGTTATGGCCCGAAGGAAAAATCAGCCATTTTTTGGGGACCCTAAAAATGACCTAGTAGACGACCCCCGACCTAGCTCCCTTGAGAGCAGGATTTGAGCAAAACGTAAAGAATAAAGTATGTAGCTGGGGTCTCCTCTTGCGTATGAGAGACCTAAGGATTGGCTTGAATTGCTCTGAAAAAGATAAAGTCCAAACCGAGCCCTCACTCTGTGCAACCCAGCTCCCTTGAGAGAGCGAATTGAGCAAACGGCAAAGATTAGAAATGTAGGGGCTTCTCCCTTTCGAATGATGTCGCTACGTTCGGCTGGATGGTTTGAAAAAAAATTATGGCCCGAAGGAAAAAATCGCCTTTTTTGGGGCCCTAAAAATGACCTAGAGACGCCCCCCCACCTAGCTCCCAGAGCAGGATTTGAGAAAACGTAAAGAATAAAATATGAGTGGGGTTCCTCTTGCGTATGAGAACTAGGATTGGTTAATTGCTCTGAAAAAAAAAGCCCCAAACCCAGCCCACCCCCTGTGCAAACCCAGCTCCCCTTAAGGGAATTTTGGGAAAAAGCAAAGATTACGAAAGTAAGGG
>JAJKFJ010002406.1:0-2500 GCA_027382625.1 Tetmemena sp. SeJ-2015
GAAAAAAAGTTTATAAAAAGAAAAAAGGAAAGGGGCCCCCCCTTTTTTTTTTAAAATTTTAAAAAAAAATTAAAAAAAAAAATTTTTAAAAAAAAATTAAACCCCGGGTTTTTTTTTTTTCCCCCCAAAAAAATTTTTTTTTTTTTTAAAAAAAAAGGAAAATTTAAAAAGGGGGGGGTTTTAAAAAAAAAAAACCCCCCCCCCCTTTTTTTTTCCCCAAAAAAGGGGGGGGGGTTTTTTTAAAAATTTGGGGGGGAAAAAAAAAATTTTTTTTTGGAAAACAAAAACCCCCCCCCAAAAAAAAAAAAAGGGGTTTTTTTTTTCCCCCTTTTCCCTTTTGGGGGAAAATTTTAAAGGGGGAAAAATTTAATTAAATAAAAAAATTTTTTTAAACTTTTTAAAAAAAAATTTTCCCGGGGAAAATTTTTTAAAAAAAAAATTTTTTTTTTTTTTTCCCCTGGGGCCCCTTTTTTTTTTTTCCGGGAAAAAAATTTTTTTTCCCCGGGGGGCCAAAGGGGGGCCCCGGCCCCCTTTTTGGGGGGTTCCTTTTTTTTTAAAAAAAAAAAAAAAAAAAAAATTTTTAAAAAAAATTTTAAATTTTTTTTTTTCTTTTTTAAAAAAAAAAATTTTAAAAAAAATTTAAATTTTTTAAAAAAAAAAATTTTTAAATTTTTTTCTTTTTTTAATTTTTTTTTTTTTTTAAAAAAATTTTTTTTTTTTTAAAAAAAAATTTTTTTTTTTAAAAATTTTTTTTTAAAAAAAAAAAATTTTTTTTCCCCGTTTTTTCTAAAAAAAAAGGGGTTTTTTTTAAAGAAAAAATTGGGTTTTTTTTAAAAAAAATTTTTTTAAAAAAAAAAACCCCGGGGTTTTTTAAAAAAAAAAAGGGGGTTTTTTTTTTTAAAATTTTTAAAGGTTTAAATTTTTTTTTTTTTTTTTTGGGTTTAAAAAAATTTTTTTTTTTTTTGGGGGGGGAAATTTTTTCCCCCCTTTTTTAAAAATTTTAAAAAAAAAAAAGGAAAAAAAAAAAATTTTTTTTTTTTAAAAAATTTTAAAAAGGGGGGGAAAAAACCCCCCCCAAAAAAAATTTTTTTTTTTTTTAAAGGGAAAAAAAAATTTCCAAAAAAATTTAAAAAAAAAAATTTAAAAAAAATTTTTAAAAAGGGGGAAAAATTTTTTTGAAAGGGTTTTTTTAAAAAAAAAAAAAAATTTTTTAAAAAAAAAAAAAAGGAAAACCCTTTTTAAAAATTTTAAAAATTTTTTTTTTTTTGGGGGTTTTTTTTTAAAAAAATTTTTTTTAATTTTTTTAAATTTTAAAAAAAAAAAAAAAAAGAAAAAATTTTTCAATTTTTAAAAAAAGGGAATTTTAAAAATTTTTTTTTTAAAAAAAAGGGTTTTAAAAAAAATTTTTTAAAAATTTAAAATTTAATTTAAATTTTTTTAAAAAAAAATTTAAAAAATTTTTTTTGGGGGTTTTTAAAAAAAAAAAATTTTTTTTTTTAAATTATGCGGTTTTTCCCCTTTTTTAAAAAAAAAATTTTTTGGGAAAATTTTTTTTAAAATTTCCCCCAAAAACCCCTTTTTTAAAAAATTTTTTTAAAAAAAAAATTTTTTTTTTTTAAAAAAAATTTTTAAAAGGTTTAAATTTTTTTTTTCCCCCAAACCAAAATTTTTAAGGGGGGAAAAAAAAAAAAAAATTTTTTTTTTAAAAAAATTTTAAAAAAAAAGGGATTTTGGGGAAAAGGAAAAAATTTTTAAAATTTTTTTTTAAAAAAAAAAAAAAAGGGGGGGTTTTTTTTTAACCCGGGGGTTTTTTAAAAAATTTTTTTTTTAAAAAAACTGAAAACCATTTTTTTTTGGGGGGAAAAAAAGGGTTTTTTTTAAAAATTTTTAAATTTAAAAATTAAAATTTTTAAAATTTTTTTTTTTTTAAAAAATTTTTAAAAAAAAAAAATTTTTTTAAAAAATTTAAATTTTTAAAAAATTTTAAAAAAAATTTTTTTTTTTTCCCCCTTTAAAAAAAAAAAAAAATTTAAAAAAAAAAAAAAATTTTTTTTAAAAAAAAAATTTAAATTTTAAAAAATTTTTTTTTTTTCCAAAAAATTTTTAAAAAAAAAAAAAGGGAAGGGGGGAAAAAAAATTTTTTTAAAAAATTTTTTTTAAAAAAAATTTTTTTAAATTTTTTTTTAAATTTTAAAAAAACCCCTTTTTTTTTTTTTTTAAAAAAAAAAAATTTTAAAAAAGGGGGAAAAATTTTTTTCCCCCCTTTTTTTTAAAAAAAAAAAAAAGGGAAAAATAAAATTTTTTTTTTCTTTTTTTGGGGCCAAAAAAAAAAAAAAAAGACCCAAAAAAAATTTTAAAAAAAAAAAAAAATTTTTTTTTTCCCCTAAAGGTTTAAAAAATTTTTAAAAAAAAAAAAAAGGGGGGTTTTTTTCAAAAAATTTTTTGGGGGGGATTAATTTGTTTAAAAAAAAAAATTTTTTAATTTAACCCGGGAAAAAAA
>JAJKFJ010002406.1:5000-7500 GCA_027382625.1 Tetmemena sp. SeJ-2015
TTCCCCCAAAAAACTTTTTTGGGGGGAAAAAAAAAAAAATTTTTTTTTTAAAAACCCAAAAAAAAGGGGGGGTTTAAAAAAAAAAAAATTAAAAAACCCCCCCTTTTCCCCCCCCCAAAAAAAAAAAAAAATTTTAAAAAAAAAAACCCCAAATCCTTAAAAAGGAAAAACCCCCTTTTTTTCCCCCCTTTTTTTTTTAAAAACCCCCAAAAAAAAATTTTTTAAAAAATTTCCAAATTTTTTTTTTTTTTTTAAAAAAAAATTTTTTTTTTTTTTTTTCCCGGGTTAAATTAAAATTTAAAATTTTTTAAACAAATTAAAAACCCCCAAAAAAAAAAATTTTTTAAAAAAATTCCCCTTTTTTTTTTTTTTAAAAAAAAATTTTTTAAACCTTTTTTGGGGAAAAAAACCTTTTTTTTTTTTTAAAATTTTTTTAATTTTTTTAATTTTTTTTTTTTTTCCCCAAAAAAAAAAAAAAAATTTTTTAAAAATTTTTTTTTTTTTAATTTTTTAAAAGGGGGGGTTTTTTTTTTTTAAAAAATTTTTTTTAAAATTTTTTGGGTTTTTTTTAAAAAAAATTAAAAAAAGGGGTTTTTTTTTTTTTTAAAAAAAAATTAAAAGGCCCAATTTTTTTAAAAAAAAAATTTAAATTTTCCAAAAATTTTTTTTTTCCCCCTTTTTTGGGTTTTTTTGGGGTAATTTTATTTTTTTTAAAAAAAATTTTTTTTTTTAAAATTTTTTTCCCCCCGGGGGAAAAAATTTTTTAAAAAAAATTTTTTAAATTTTTTTTTTAAAAAAAAAAGGGGGAAAAAAAAACCCAAAATTTTTTAAAAAAATTTTTAAAAATTTAAATTTTTTTAAAATTTTTTTTTTTTAAAAAAAAAATTTAAAAAAAAAAAAATTTTGGAAAAATTTTTTTTTTTAAAAAATTTTTTTTTTAAAAAAAAAAAATTTTTTTTCCCAAAAAAAAAAAAGGTTTTTAGTTTTTTTTAAAAAATTTTTTTTTTTTTCCCCCGGTTAAAAAAAAAAAATTTTAAAATTTTTAAAAATTTTTTTGGAAAAAACAAATTTTTTTTTCCCTTTAAAAACCCCCTTTTTTTTTTTTTTTTTTAAAAAAAATTTTTTTTTTTCCTTTTTTTTAAAAGGTTTTGGGGCCCCCAAAAAAATTTTTGGAAAAAATTCTTTTAAAAAAAAGGAAAAAATTTTTTTTTTAAAAATTTTTTTTTAAACCCCCTTTGGTTAACTTTTTGGGTTTTTTTTAAAATTAATTTTGGAAAAAAAAATTTTTTTTAAATTTTTAAAAAAAAAGGGGAAAAACCCCCCTTTAAAAAGAAAAATTTTTTTTTTTTCCCCAATTTTAAAAATTTTTTAAATTTTTTTTTTAAAAAAAAAAAAAAAAATTTTTTTTTTTTTTGGGAAAAAAAAAATTTTAAAATTTTTTTAAAAAAAAAATTAATTTTTTAAAAAATTTTTTTTTTTTCCTTTTTTTTGCCTTTTTTTTTTTTTAAAATTTTAAAAAAAAATTTTTTTTTTAAAAAATTTTTTTATTTAAAAAAAATTTTTTTGGGAAAAATTTTTTTTCCCCCCTTTTTTTTTTTCCCCCCCCTTTTTTTTTTTTAAATTTTAAAAAAAATTTTTTTCCCCAAAATTTCCCTTTTTTTTTTAAAAAATTTTTTTTTTTTTTTTAAATAAAAAAATTTTTTTAAAAATTTGGGAAAAAAAAAGGGGAAAAAACCCGAATTTCCCCCCAAAAATTTGGCCCCTTTTTCAAAATTTAAATTAAACCCCTTTTTTAATTTTTTTTTTTTTTTTAAAATTTTTTAAAAAAGGGGGGAAAAATTAAAGGGGGCCCCCCAAAAAAAAAAAAAAAAAAAAAAATTTTTTTTTCCCTTTGGGGGAAAACCCCCGGGGGGGGGGGTTTTTTTTCCCGGAAAAAAAAAGGGGGGCTGGGGGCCCCCAAAAAATTTTTTTTGGGGGTTTTTTTTAAAATTTTTTTAAAAAAAAAAAACCCCCCCCCCCCTTTTTTTTCCCCCCGGGGGCCCTTTTTAAAAAAAAAAAAAATTTTTTTTTTTTTTTTTTAAAAAAAAAAAAAAAGGGGGGGAAAAAAAGGGGGCCCCCCCCTTTTTTTTCCGGGGGGAAAAAAAAAAAAGGGGGGCCCCTTTGGGAAATTTAAAAATTTTAAAAAAAAAAGGGGGGTTTTTTTTTTTTAAAAAAAAAATTTTTTTTTTTAAAAAAAAATTTAAAATTTTTTTCCCCCCCCAAAAAAAAATTTTTTTTTGGGGAAAAAAATTTTTTTTTGGCCCAAAAAATTTTTTTTAAAAAAGGGGGGGTTTTTTTTTGGGTTTTTTTTCCCCCCCCCTTTTTTTTAAAAAAAAATTTTTTTTTTTTAAATTTTTTTTTTTAAACCGGGAAAAAAAAGGGGGGGGGGAAAAATTTTTAAAAAAAAATTTTAGTTTAAAAAAAAAAATTTAAATTCCCAAAAAACCCCAAAAAAACCCAA
>JAJKFJ010002407.1:0-16247 GCA_027382625.1 Tetmemena sp. SeJ-2015
GACCATCACCACAATTTCTAAAATAATAGAGAAATAAAATAAAAATATTCTAACAAAGTAGATAAAGAAAATAGAAACACCTTAGCTTATTTTGTAAAATTTGTTATTTATTATATCCATATATCTTCAGCGTACATTTTCAGTTACTTTAAATACTATTATAATAACTTGTTATCTATAAATTAAGTAAACGATTTTCTATAGAATTAAACAAAGGAGATTAGTTTATCGTTCAATTTTAAAAAATAAAATGGTCTTCCTAAAAATATTGAGGATTAATTTGAGCAAGAAATAGGAATTTATCTAATAATTAAACATCCTAAGTTTAGATTGCTAAATTTTATAAATCTTAATAACTTCAACAAGCTCAGTTGAAATTTGGTTTTTAATGAATAAGATTCTCTACTTTCAAAATTTCCGCAAGTAATTAGCATACTAGAAGATGGTCTGGTAGCATAAGAATAGATTATCAATAGAGGTTAAAAGTTATCTGCTCCACCCGACTTTTTAAATTCATTTTTTAAAGGGGAAATTATTTAATCTAGTTCAATGATTTGATGTTAAAAACTACTAAAACTAGAGTTGAGAATGCCTAAAAATCAATTTAAAAATATAGAAAGCTTTATAGAAAATAATTAATCTATTAAATTGGATATTTTAATTTAATTTGAATATTCATTTTATTGGAATAGAATTTTAAATAAGCGAACATATTTTCTCAAAATAATTTATAAAATATATTATAAAATTCTACTTCAAAAGGAAAAATGAAAAACTTTAGAAATAAAAACAAACTATTTCTTGATAAAAAGGAGATCTAATATTTCCTAGAAATTACAAGTGGATTTGAAATACATTGGACGTGATTGAATCGAGACAAATAAAATTCTCCTTTACTTATTACGAGAAAGAAGAAATTTAAGCCATAATAAAGTAAATCAAAGACAAAATTAAAAAGAAATTTTATGAAAAGAATGGTTAAAAACCAAATATAGATCTACGTTTGGAATAATGGAAAGAATTTGTTCTTAAATATCAAAATTAAACTTAAGAAAAATATTTACAAAATTATTAAAGCCGGGGGAAGATCTTTAAACTATAATTCAAGAGGATATAACGAATCCCAAAAATATCAAATTCAAGTTGCTAATTACCTTAATTATATTTAGAACTATGAGTAGTTCATTTCTAAAATACTCAAAATGGAATTAAATGCTTGAAGCTCTAGACTTCTTAATATACTCGAAAAGACTGCACTTTATCTTATATAAAAATAAGTAAAGATGTCTTAAATGCATTACAAATTCTTGTTTTAGAGTTTGAGCAAGTTTTAAATCAAAACTCTGAAAATATTACGGTTTTGGCATAAACTAAAAAATTTCTTAAAACCATGAAATTTACAAAAAATGAGCGAACTTTATTACTTAAGATTCCTTCATATTCTCTGAATAAAAAATTATTGAGAGTCTTTGTGAAGATGAAAATTATTGATAACTCCTTGTAATTTTCATATCATCTTGCTAAATTTCGCAAATTCCATCGCATGAAGTACTAAGACTTATATAATTAGCGAAGTCTGTCCTAATAATATTATAGGTACTACTAGAAAGAGATGATTTAAATAAAATAAAAATAGAACAAATAATATGCACAGCTGGCATTTTTGAAGGAAATAAATACTCAATAGAATTTGCTTAATATATATTTAGAATAAAAAATGCGAATGAATGAAATGAAATGATTTTTCAGTACAATTTCAGTGAAAAATCATTCCCTGGCCATCCAGGATATTTAATGCAAAACAAAAAATTAATTTGAGTTTTTTTACAAACTTACAAACTTTCACTAAACTGAAGAACAAACTTCCCGAATTTCAATAAAATTAAAATAGATTTGTCCTCATTATTTCGAATCAAAGTATTTGGAGTTCGTCTCAGCTTCAATATTATGTGAAAAAGAAAAGTTTAATCTCATTTATATGCCAAATTACTCTGGAGAAAAAAAACTTGGATAAAAGGCTTAATAGCTTTATACTATACTTCGAATTTAAAAAAAAAGGTATTAATAATGACCCCCAATGAAATTCTAAAGTTGCAACATAAAAAAATTGAATCACATTGGGTAAAAGATTTTTAAAGACAATACACGAATATATTGAAATCTAAACAAATTTCGATGTGATAATCACAGATGAGATAGATTATATTTTATTCAACATTCTAATTAATGAAGAAAAAAAACAATTTCAATATTTTTAAAGAGTAAGTATTACTGTTTTGCTTTTAATGGAATTAAATATTTGAAATTAAATTGAAAGAACATTTATGTCCTATCAGAAAGGTCCAATTCCAAAGTTTCTTTCAAAATTATAAAGGTTTAATATAAAAATTTAAATTCTTTATAGATTATGGTATATAGAAACCAATCTTCGGGATATAATATTTTAGATACAAGACTACAGCAAGATATGTAACAAAATTGTAAATTTTATAATATTCTCAGAAGAAAAAGACCAAGATATTATCAAGAATTATATACCAAATGAATGGAGGGCAGTAAAAGGATTACACGAAGAAAATTTAGATTTAATAAGACAAAAGAAATCTAAAATTTTACTACTTTCCCAAACTGAATATTTTGGGCATGATTATCAATTTGACGATATCACTTGCGTTATCGTCGCACTATAGGTTCAAGATTCCCTTCATTTTTTATGGTTTCCAATTTAACATAGCTGTATGTTATTAAAGAATTATTGAAGTTCTCAGGAGTATAATTCTGCATTATGTCATTATAATTAATTTACTAATATATTGCATTTAAATGGATACTCATCCTCTCTAGCAAATACTTAATAATGTGGAACATTTATGTGAATCAATTCTTCAAACTTAAATAGTTATTTTCTTACAGAAATTAAATTTATAAGAAGACTTTAAGTTATATTCTCCTAATTATGATAGAAAAATTCCTCTATTTATAAATACAACTCCTAATATAACTATTCTTGCAAATTTAACCTAGCTTACTATTTATTTCTTCAAGCTAAATTAAAATGAGAATTTTTAAAAAATTTGTGGCTGAGATTGCATCAGATTGAAAAATTAATTAGAAAACTGATTTAATTATTAGGCCGGCTAATTTAAATGCATAGTTATTATAGTTACTCATGAATCCAACAATTTAATAAAGCATGAAATTTAATTTAACTGAATAATTATTCCTCATAATAGGGACAAGAAATTCAACTCTTAATTGCTTTTACTTTTTATAATAAGGAATTCTAAATTTAAGTTGTTATTTAATTTATAAGATAAGCTAATAATTATTTGTTAATGATTAAGTATATAAAATTAAATATAAGCCTAAGATTTTGCATGTAAATTTTATAATCCTAAGATTATTGCATGCAGAATTACCCGCAGCATTAGTCTATGACATCAGAGTTGAATTTTAAATAAATAATCTCGAATCATAATTAAAAAGAAGTCTGCAAGCATTGTAGTGGAATATAGATTATTGGATATAATATAATTCACCTTTTAGAATTTGAGAGCTTGAGGTTCAAATATCTAAGTAAAATCCCTAAATTTTATTAGTTATTTGACTTATTTGCGTCTCTTCCTTGGTCAAGAGCTTCCATTTTTAATCTATATAATTAAGGATCATAAAATATGTTTACTTATGAAATGAAGGGATTATATTGCTCGCACTTATTAAGATTAATTAACTTGTAAACTCTAACTCACTTTCTAAAGGTCAAATTAATCCTTATTCAAGTAAATATGGAAGTACTTATTTGTAGCAGTATGAGATGAGTTGCAGCAATTTCTCACTTGTTTTTCAAATTCATCTTTTCATAAAAAACTCCCACTCTCCTGAACTCACTGACTTGCAGCTCAATTACCCTGCGCCGATAAGTTCCTGAGCAATAAACATCTGCAAAAATCCCCAATCTTCTACTCTGGAAAGTAATTGAGATTTATGTTGACGATTTCTCCAGTTTAAAAAATCATGAGATCATTTTGAAAATCTTTCATATCTAGTTAGTCATTGAACCAACCTTATTGTTTTATTTTCTCACTATTTTGCTTTAATTTAAGCGGAATTGGTGATAACTAATCATTTAAGCAATATGGATATAACAAATTAATGCATAAAAAAGCATGAATATTTGAAAATTAGACATAGATCAGTGTGTTCCAATCAATAATTTTGAAGTTCTTTTCTGAAAGCAAATTCTTAACTTAAACTTGAGAATCGGATTGAAGCTTGATGGACGATTAAATTACTCCTTTAAGGTTCTTCGCATATTTTAAAAAGTCATCCCATTTTTCATTTTTTGAAAAATCTAACTGTCTCCTATCACTCAGAGAAAATATTTAGTTCTTGTTATCGCCACATTCATGCGTCACTAGTCTTCTAAAAATCCAATTTAATTGTATTTATTGCTTCTCATGCAATATATTATCACAATATCTTTTTCTCAGCCCTGAAAGGCATCGACTGAGTCTATCTCCAAGAACTCTTCAGATTCCTTTATGGTCTCTAAATAAGGAATCATCATTTTCTTTAGGATTTTCACTTGAGATTTGTAGGGGAAATGAAGCCGATTCGAATTTCAAATGTTTGACAATACACTTTGGTTACTGTTCCTAAGTTACTGCGTGATCTTTAAATCCTACATTCGCCTTATTAATTTATCTAAAGATTGACTTGAGCTGTTTCAATATGAATTCTGCTTCTTTATTATTAGACTTTAAGGTTCCATTCTCTGAATCTTTAGAATTCTTTATATCAAAGAAAACTAATCGCTAAAGAGACTGAGTTAACTCTCTCAAAGCTAGAGGGAACTCAGCTGCCTCCTTTCTACCAAGAATCACACACTTTGAATTTTAAAACCTAAAATATAATTAATTTGAAAAATAATTAATCATTCCCCTAATATTGCTCAAAAGGAAACTATCTGATGATAAGATCCATTCTGTACTAGATTTTAAGCATGAGATTCTTGATTCTGCAACTTAAAAATCTTTCAAGAGACTTTTAGTGTATTTATTTTTTTAGCAATTTTTAGGAAAAATTATTGCTGGAAGCTTTTGACTATCTCGAATGTGAATGATCTTTTCGGATTATGCTTAAAAGGTATGAGATTGGTTGGATCTAGGCACTAGCAAGCTTCATCAAAAATAAGATATTCTCTTTCTCCAAATTTATATTGCTCGAGTTTGTCCGAATCGGACATCGAAAGAGGAGTGCAGATTATTTTAGAATTTTCTATGATTTTCTACTCTATATCCTTCTAACTCATCTAAAAAAAATTAAAAAATTATATTTTTTTACCCAAGTTCCATCTTTTCTGTTATTGTTTTAAAATTAATATCGATTTTTTATTATTGCTTCTTATTAATATCACTGAGATTTTTAAGTTTTTCAATTTTATCGCATTTTTCAAGTTCTAAAAGTTCGAGATTATATAATTTTTGTTATTAAATTAAATATTCAGAATTTTTTTCAATTTATTCTTTCTCACTTATATTATTTAAATAATCTTTTAGATGGTTATATTGCTGTCAATCATTTACTTTATTTGTGTCTATCTTTCAAAAATTGATATGGTCTTTCTATTTTGAATTATTATTTCTCCATATTCTTACTTCACTTTTTCTTCTAAGATGTACTTTTTCACTTCCTGGAAGTCGCACATAGTCCATGGCTCCAACTCTTAAAAGCATTTATTTTATCTATATTTTACTAAAATATACTTTAATAAAAAAATGCCTTCCTTACAAAAAACCAAAGAGTTTATGTCTCACTAGTCTGAGAAGAATTACATCTATGGCAGCATTAGAAGGCGCGCACACAAGGATCTTTTTTACATTAGATGAAATTAGTAATGACAAGATTCCTTAAATAGTATGAGTTTTTCCAGTTCCAGGCTAAAATAAATTACATCAAAAGAATTGCTTACAGGTCCCTGAATCAGCAAAAAATCAAATTCCTTCATGTTATATACTTGCTATAAGGCTTCTATCTAACTTTCGTTAAAATTGCTTTTATTCTCTTTTACATAATCATTCATTATTATTCTCTATTGATTCGACATGCCATCTGGCTTCTAAGCAGTGCCAGAATCTCAAAGAAGGGTTTCAGGATTTAGTATAATTTTTTCCAGTTGATAAATGCTTGCACCTTTGGATAGCCCGAAATTCCCTGACGGTATTCGAGAGACTAGCAAAGAAGTATATATAAACTTTTTTTTGAAACCACTGGACCCCACATTCAAGCAAATATTTTTTTAATTGAGTATGGCATCTATCTTCAAACAAATGAAGGGTTAATTTTGCTTTCTTCTTTTATCTACCATACTAAGCATCTGACCTACTTCTTTATTTAAGATATCATTAATGATTTATTATTTGTCAAATTTTTCGTTTGATAAGGATTTTTCACTATTTAAAAGCAGATCTAACTCTTTTAGTTAATCTAGAATTCTCATGTCATAATTGCCATAAGTTTCTTATCTATATTTTTCTGATTCAAAAAGGTTCAAATAAATGTAATTTTTATAATTATCACCCTTTTGAAGAAATGCTTCAAAGTGAGTTTTAGAAGAATTTGCTCGAGATGGACTGATCACCTGTGATTATGTTTTTTAAAGTAAGAGAGGTGCCCAAATATTACAATATTACTTAAAATCCTGAAAGGTATCTGGAACTTATTTCTGAGGAGAAATATTATCAGAAGAAATTTCAAATAAACTAAGATCCAAAATTGGTTTTATCAATTCATCGACATTCTCTCTAATTTTGTCCTCATTCTTTTACATCTCGTTCTCTTTTTTAATTTCCTGAGGTTTTTGGTCACTCTCATGTGTTCATATCCCTTAATTTCAAAAATTTTATCTTCGGTTTTTGTTGAAAGACTCCACTTGTGTTTTTATTTAGATCTATTATTTCCTCTTTGGAAAAATGCAATCTGAAGAATCATTTCAAGAATCCTATTTCATGGATAGTTGTTCAATTTTAGGATGTTTTTAGCGCTAAATCAACTATTTATATTCTATTAATTATTCTCTATTCTTCAAAGTTTGCACCCTTTCAGCTTCATTCATCTTCATAAGCTCTTAATTTTAATTAGAAGAATAACTACCTTTAAGTATTTTTTAATTTTGTCATTTTTATTTACTCACTAGCTTCTTTTTCTTTTCATTGGTTTTTTCCGAATATTTAAGAGCTTTATTAAGGTTTAAGACATTTATTTTGATGAAGACTATCTTTATTTTAATGAAATTAATACGAATTATCATTTCTGAGTTAGCTAGGAGCTTTCAATTCCTGTTGGTCATTTGGATTTTGCCAACCTTAAAAAGGGTTTTCATACCCTTTTTTCCAAATATTCATCATTAAATTATTCCTTGGACTGCTATTTATTTTCAGATCTGTATTGAAAATGGTCCTGTTTTAGTTATTTTAGCAGAAGGATATTATTACATGAAGTGAGGTTCTTGTTTGCTCATTGCTTTTCCGTTTATTATTTAAACTTATTTGATTGCTAAATTGTTAATTAATTATTTTTTGCTTTGAGATTGTAATATTCGCGCTTGAATTTGTAAAATCTTTACCTCAATTAAATTGCAAATATTATTTATTATTGAACTAATTTTCGCCGAAATATAATTCTAATTTGAAAAATGAATATTCGAAAAAAAAGTATAATATTTAAACTAAAATAAATAAAGTTAAAGAATTAAAAATTATCCTTTAGGGCTTTTTAGAGAGGGAAATGATTCTCAAGAATAATTTAAGCGACAACACTGGGTACTTTGAAGAAGATTTTTCAATTTATTCTTTCTCACTTATATTATTTAAATAATCTTTTAGATAGTTATATTGCTGTCAATCATTTACTTTATTTGTGTCTATCTTTCAAAAATTGATATGGTCTTTCTATTTTGAATTATTATTTCTCCATATTCTTACTTCACTTTTTCTTCTAAGATGTACTTTTTCACTTCTGGAAGTGGCACATAGTCCATAGCTCCAACTCTTAACAGCATTTATTTTACTATTTTTTACTAAAATATACTTTAATAAAAAATGCCTTACTCAAAAAAACCAAAGAGTTTATGTCTCACTAGTCTGAGAAGAATTACATCTATGGCAGCATTAGAAGGCGCGCACACAAGGATCTTTTTTACATTAGATGAAATTAGTAATGACAAGATTCCTTAAATAGTATGAGTTTTTCCAGTTCCAGGCTAAAATAAATTACATCAAAAGAATTGCTTACAGGTCCCTGAATCAGCAAAAAATCAAATTCCTTCATGTTATATACTTGCTATAAGGCTTCTATCTAACTTTCGTTAAAATTGCTTTTATTCTCTTTTACATAATCATTCATTATTATTCTCTATTGATTCGACATGCCATCTGGCTTCTAAGCAGTGCCAGAATCTCAAAGAAGGGTTTCAGGATTTAGTATAATTTTTTCCAGTTGATAAATGCTTGCACCTTTGGATAGCCCGAAATTCTCTGACGGTATTCGAGAGACTAGCAAAGAAGTATATATAAACTTTTTTGAAACCACTGGATCCCACATTCAAGCAAATATTTTTTTAATTGAGTATGGCATCTATCTTCAAACAAATGAAGGGTTAATTTTGCTTTCTTCTTTTATCTACCATACTAAGCATCTGACCTACTTCTTTATTTAAGATATCATTAATGATTTATTATTTGTCAAATTTTTCGTTTGATAAGGATTTTTCACTAATTAAAAGCAGATCGTTTTGAAAGACTCCACTTGTGTTTTTAGTTAGATCTATATTTCCTCTTTGGAAAAATGCAAATCTGAAGAATCAAGAAGAACTAAATTAGTGTAATACACTATTTGTAGATAAAGATGTTTAAAAACTTGTCCATTAAATTATTCCTTGGACTGCTATTTATTTTCAGATCTGTATTGAAAATGGTCCTGTTTTAGTTATTTTTAGCAGAAGGATATTATTTTATTAAGTGAGGTTCTTGTTTGCTCATTGCTTTTCCGTTTATTATTTAAACTTATTTGATTGCTAAATTGTTAATTAATTATTTTTTGCTTTGAGATTGTAATATTCGCGCTTGAATTTGTAAAATCTTTACCTCAATTAAATTGCAAATATTATTTATGATTGAACTAATTTTCGCGGAAATATAATTCTAATTTGAAAAATGAATATTCGAAAAAAAAGTATAATATTTAAACTAAAATAAATAAAGTTAAAGAATTAAAAATTATCCTTTAGGGCTTTTTAGAGAGGGAAATGATTCTCAAGAATAATTTAAGCGACAACACTGGGTACTTTGAAGAAGATTTTTCAATTTATTCTATTCTTTATCATTTATATTATTTTAAATCATCTTTAGTTATATTGCTGTCAATCATTTACTTTATTTGTGTCTATCTTTCAAAAATTGATATGGTCTTTCTATTTTGAATTATTATTTCTCCATATTCTTACTTCACTTTTTCTTCTAAGATGTACTTTTTCACTTCTGGAAGTGGCACATAGTCCATAGCTCCAACTCTTAACAGCATTTATTTTACTATTTTTTACTAAAATATACTTTAATAAAAAATGCCTTACTCAAAAATACCAAAGAGTTTATGCCTCACTAGTCTGAGAAGAATTACATCTATGGCAGCATTAGAAGGCGCGCACACAAGGATCTTTTTTACATTAGATGAAATTAGTAATGACAAGATTCCTTAAATAGTATGAGTTTTTCCAGTTCCAGGCTAAAATAAATTACATCAAAAGAATTGCTTACAGGTCCCTGAATCAGCAAAAAATCAAATTCCTTCATGTTATATACTTGCTATAAGGCTTCTATCTAACTTTCGTTAAAATTGCTTTTATTCTCTTTTACATAATCATTCATTATTATTCTCTATTGATTCGACATGCCATCTGGCTTCTAAGCAGTGCCAGAATCTCAAAGAAGGGTTTCAGGATTTAGTATAATTTTTTCCAGTTGATAAATGCTTGCACCTTTGGATAGCCCGAAATTCTCTGACGGTATTCGAGAGACTAGCAAAGAAGTATATATAAACTTTTTTGAAACCACTGGATCCCACATTCAAGCAAATATTTTTTTAATTGAGTATGGCATCTATCTTCAAACAAATGAAGGGTTAATTTTGCTTTCTTCTTTTATCTACCATACTAAGCATCTGACCTACTTCTTTATTTAAGATATCATTAATGATTTATTATTTGTCAAATTTTTCGTTTGATAAGGATTTTTCACTATTTAAAAGCAGATCTAACTCTTTTAGTTAATCTAGAATTCTCATGTCATAATTGCCATAAGTTTCTTATCTATATTTTTCTGATTCAAAAAGGTTCAAATAAATGTAATTTTTATAATTATCACCCTTTTGAAGAAATGCTTCAAAGTGAGTTTTAGAAGAATTTGCTCGAGATGGACTGATCACCTGTGATTATGTTTTTTAAAGTAAGAGAGGTGCCCAAATATTACAATATTACTTAAAATCCTGAAAGGTATCTGGAACTTATTTCTGAGGAGAAATATTATCAGAAGAAATTTCAAATAAACTAAGATTCAAAATTGGTTTTATCAATTCATCGACATTCTCTCTAATTTTGTCCTCATTCTTTTACATCTCGTTCTCTTTTTTAATTTCCTGAGGTTTTTGGTCACTCTCATGTGTTCATATCCCTTAATTTCAAAAATTTTATCTTCGGTTTTTGTTGAAAGACTCCACTTGTGTTTTTATTTAGATCTATTATTTCCTCTTTGGAAAAATGCAATCTGAAGAATCATTTCAAGAATCCTATTTCATGGATAGTTGTTCAATTTTAGGATGTTTTTAGCGCTAAATCAACTATTTATATTCTATTAATTATTCTCTATTCTTCAAAGTTTGCACCCTTTCAGCTTCATTCATCTTCATAAGCTCTTAATTTTAATTAGAAGAATAACTACCTTTAAGTATTTTTTAATTTTGTCATTTTTATTTACTCACTAGCTTCTTTTTCTTTTCATTGGTTTTTTCCGAATATTTAAGAGCTTTATTAAGGTTTAAGACATTTATTTTGATGAAGACTATCTTTATTTTAATGAAATTAATACGAATTATCATTTCTGAGTTAGCTAGGAGCTTTCAATTCCTGTTGGTCATTTGGATTTTGCCAACCTTAAAAAGGGTTTTCATACCCTTTTTTCCAAATATTCATCATTAAATTATTCCTTGGACTGCTATTTATTTTCAGATCTGTATTGAAAATGGTCCTGTTTTAGTTATTTTAGCAGAAGGATATTATTACATGAAGTGAGGTTCTTGTTTGCTCATTGCTTTTCCGTTTATTATTTAAACTTATTTGATTGCTAAATTGTTAATTAATTATTTTTTGCTTTGAGATTGTAATATTCGCGCTTGAATTTGTAAAATCTTTACCTCAATTAAATTGCAAATATTATTTATTATTGAACTAATTTTCGCCGAAATATAATTCTAATTTGAAAAATGAATATTCGAAAAAAAAGTATAATATTTAAACTAAAATAAATAAAGTTAAAGAATTAAAAATTATCCTTTAGGGCTTTTTAGAGAGGGAAATGATTCTCAAGAATAATTTAAGCGACAACACTGGGTACTTTGAAGAAGATTTTTCAATTTATTCTATTCTTTATCATTTATATTATTTTAAATCATCTTTAGTTATATTGCTGTCAATCATTTACTTTATTTGTGTCTATCTTTCAAAAATTGATATGGTCTTTCTATTTTGAATTATTATTTCTCCATATTCTTACTTCACTTTTTCTTCTAAGATGTACTTTTTCACTTCTGGAAGTGGCACATAGTCCATAGCTCCAACTCTTAACAGCATTTATTTTACTATTTTTTACTAAAATATACTTTAATAAAAAATGCCTTACTCAAAAATACCAAAGAGTTTATGCCTCACTAGTCTGAGAAGAATTACATCTATGGCAGCATTAGAAGGCGCGCACACAAGGATCTTTTTTACATTAGATGAAATTAGTAATGACAAGATTCCTTAAATAGTATGAGTTTTTCCAGTTCCAGGCTAAAATAAATTACATCAAAAGAATTGCTTACAGGTCCCTGAATCAGCAAAAAATCAAATTCCTTCATGTTATATACTTGCTATAAGGCTTCTATCTAACTTTCGTTAAAATTGCTTTTATTCTCTTTTACATAATCATTCATTATTATTCTCTATTGATTCGACATGCCATCTGGCTTCTAAGCAGTGCCAGAATCTCAAAGAAGGGTTTCAGGATTTAGTATAATTTTTTCCAGTTGATAAATGCTTGCACCTTTGGATAGCCCGAAATTCCCTGACGGTATTCGAGAGACTAGCAAAGAAGTATATATAAACTTTTTTTTGAAACCACTGGACCCCACATTCAAGCAAATATTTTTTTAATTGAGTATGGCATCTATCTTCAAACAAATGAAGGGTTAATTTTGCTTTCTTCTTTTATCTACCATACTAAGCATCTGACCTACTTCTTTATTTAAGATATCATTAATGATTTATTATTTGTCAAATTTTTCGTTTGATAAGGATTTTTCACAAATTTAAAAGCAAATGTTTTAAAACTAATTTGTTTTTTTGATTTTTAATTTCCTTTTTAAAAAGGAAATTAAAAATCAAAAAAACAAATTAGTTTTCAAAACGATCTGCTTTTAATTAGTGAAAAATCCTTATCAAACGAAAAATTTGACAAATAATAAATCATTAATGATATCTTAAATAAAGAAGTAGGTCAGATGCTTAGTATGGTAGATAAAAGAAGAAAGCAAAATTAACCCTTCATTTGTTTGAAGATAGATGCCATACTCAATTAAAAAAATATTTGCTTGAATGTGGGGTCCAGTGGTTTCAAAAAAAAGTTTATATATACTTCTTTGCTAGTCTCTCGAATACCGTCAGGGAATTTCGGGCTATCCAAAGGTGCAAGCATTTATCAACTGGAAAAAATTATACTAAATCCTGAAACCCTTCTTTGAGATTCTGGCACTGCTTAGAAGCCAGATGGCATGTCGAATCAATAGAGAATAATAATGAATGATTATGTAAAAGAGAATAAAAGCAATTTTAACGAAAGTTAGATAGAAGCCTTATAGCAAGTATATAACATGAAGGAATTTGATTTTTTGCTGATTCAGGGACCTGTAAGCAATTCTTTTGATGTAATTTATTTTAGCCTGGAACTGGAAAAACTCATACTATTTAAGGAATCTTGTCATTACTAATTTCATCTAATGTAAAAAAGATCCTTGTGTGCGCGCCTTCTAATGCTGCCATAGATGTAATTCTTCTCAGACTAGTGAGGCATAAACTCTTTGGTATTTTTGAGTAAGGCATTTTTTATTAAAGTATATTTTAGTAAAAAATAGTAAAATAAATGCTGTTAAGAGTTGGAGCTATGGACTATGTGCCACTTCCAGAAGTGAAAAAGTACATCTTAGAAGAAAAAGTGAAGTAAGAATATGGAGAAATAATAATTCAAAATAGAAAGACCATATCAATTTTTGAAAGATAGACACAAATAAAGTAAATGATTGACAGCAATAT
Organism: Tetmemena sp. SeJ-2015; assembly: GCA_027382625.1. Lineage (NCBI taxonomy): Eukaryota > Ciliophora > Spirotrichea > Sporadotrichida > Oxytrichidae > Tetmemena > Tetmemena sp. SeJ-2015. Next base: position 13,619 of record JAJKFJ010002407.1, read on the forward strand.
AACTAAAGATGATTTAAAATAATATAAATGATAAAGAATAGAATAAATTGAAAAATCTTCTTCAAAGTACCCAGTGTTGTCGCTTAAATTATTCTTGAGAATCATTTCCCTCTCTAAAAAGCCCTAAAGGATAATTTTTAATTCTTTAACTTTATTTATTTTAGTTTAAATATTATACTTTTTTTTCGAATATTCATTTTTCAAATTAGAATTATATTTCGGCGAAAATTAGTTCAATAATAAATAATATTTGCAATTTAATTGAGGTAAAGATTTTACAAATTCAAGCGCGAATATTACAATCTCAAAGCAAAAAATAATTAATTAACAATTTAGCAATCAAATAAGTTTAAATAATAAACGGAAAAGCAATGAGCAAACAAGAACCTCACTTCATGTAATAATATCCTTCTGCTAAAATAACTAAAACAGGACCATTTTCAATACAGATCTGAAAATAAATAGCAGTCCAAGGAATAATTTAATGATGAATATTTGGAAAAAAGGGTATGAAAACCCTTTTTAAGGTTGGCAAAATCCAAATGACCAACAGGAATTGAAAGCTCCTAGCTAACTCAGAAATGATAATTCGTATTAATTTCATTAAAATAAAGATAGTCTTCATCAAAATAAATGTCTTAAACCTTAATAAAGCTCTTAAATATTCGGAAAAAACCAATGAAAAGAAAAAGAAGCTAGTGAGTAAATAAAAATGACAAAATTAAAAAATACTTAAAGGTAGTTATTCTTCTAATTAAAATTAAGAGCTTATGAAGATGAATGAAGCTGAAAGGGTGCAAACTTTGAAGAATAGAGAATAATTAATAGAATATAAATAGTTGATTTAGCGCTAAAAACATCCTAAAATTGAAAAACTAATTGGGTTCTTTGATTCTTCAGATTGCATTTTTCCAAAGAGGAAAAAATAGATCAAAATAAAAACACAAGTGGAGTCTTTCAACAAAAACCGAAGATAAAATTTTTGAAATTAAGGGATATGAACACATGAGAGTGACCAAAAACCTCAGGAAATTAAAAAAGAGAACGAGATGTAAAAGAATGAGGACAAAATTAGAGAGAATGTCGATGAATTGATAAAACCAATTTTGAATCTTAGTTTATTTGAAATTTCTTCTGATAATATTTCTCCTCAGAAATAAGTTCCAGATACCTTTCAGGATTTTAAGTAATATTGTAATATTTGGGCACCTCTCTTACTTTAAAAAACATAATCACAGGTGATCAGTCCATCTCGAGCAAATTCTTCTAAAACTCACTTTGAAGCATTTCTTCAAAAGGGTGATAATTATAAAAATTACATTTATTTGAACCTTTTTGTCAGAAAAATAAGATAAGAAATTTGGAAATAATGGAACTGATTTAAATAAAAAAGGGTTGATCTGCTTTTAAATAGGAAAAAAACCCATAAACGAAAAATTTGCAAAAATAAAACATTAATGATATCTTAAATAAAGAAGTAGGTCAGATGCTTAGTATGGTAGATAAAAGAAGAAAGCAAAATTAACCCTTCATTTGTTTGAAGATAGATGCCATACTCAATTAAAAAAATATTTGCTTGAATGTGGGATCCAGTGGTTTCAAAAAAGTTTATATATACTTCTTTGCTAGTCTCTCGAATACCGTCAGAGAATTTCGGGCTATCCAAAGGTGCAAGCATTTATCAACTGGAAAAAATTATACTAAATCCTGAAACCCTTCTTTGAGATTCTGGCACTGCTTAGAAGCCAGATGGCATGTCGAATCAATAGAGAATAATAATGAATGATTATGTAAAAGAGAATAAAAGCAATTTTAACGAAAGTTAGATAGAAGCCTTATAGCAAGTATATAACATGAAGGAATTTGATTTTTTGCTGATTCAGGGACCTGTAAGCAATTCTTTTGATGTAATTTATTTTAGCCTGGAACTGGAAAAACTCATACTATTTAAGGAATCTTGTCATTACTAATTTCATCTAATGTAAAAAAGATCCTTGTGTGCGCGCCTTCTAATGCTGCCATAGATGTAATTCTTCTCAGACTAGTGAGGCATAAACTCTTTGGTATTTTTGAGTAAGGCATTTTTTTTTAAAAATATATTTTTAAAAAAAATTAAAAAAAATGCTGTTAAGATTGGACATGGCTTTCCACTTTAGAAGTGAAAAAGTACATCTTAGAAGAAAAAGTGAAGTAAGAATATGGAGAAATAATAATTCAAAATAGAAAGACCATATCAATTTTTGAAAGATAGACACAAATAAAGTAAATGATTGACAGCAATATAACTAAAGATGATTTAAAATAATATAAATGATAAAGAATAGAATAAATTGAAAAATCTTCTTCAAAGTACCCAGTGTTGTCGCTTAAATTATTCTTGAGAATCATTTCCCTCTCTAAAAAGCCCTAAAGGATAATTTTTAATTCTTTAACTTTATTTATTTTAGTTTAAATATTATACTTTTTTTTCGAATATTCATTTTTCAAATTAGAATTATATTTCCGCGAAAATTAGTTCAATATAAATAATATTTGCAATTTAATTGAGGTAAAGATTTTACAAATTCAAGCGCGAATATTACAATCTCAAAGCAAAAAATAATTAATTAACAATTTAGCAATCAAATAA
>JAJKFJ010002408.1:0-12126 GCA_027382625.1 Tetmemena sp. SeJ-2015
TTTATCTATTTGAAGCTCAGCTTTAAATTCATCTTTTAGATATCTTCTTATCATTTAATAGAGGATGCAGCTACACTTTTTTATTAAGCTAGCTTTGAATATCAGATGCTGAAGTGGAAATGCAGTGCTTTTAAAGAAGTTTTACTATATGGCTTTATCCTCTTTTCATGAAGTTTCCCAAATTTCTTATGATTGATTCTTCTTTAGCATTCTGAATTTAGGAATCTTTTCAGGTAGTTCAAGCATCTATCAAACTTAGAACATAGATACCCTAAGTCTCTTTTAAATTTACTTCTAACTTAAATTCTCTTTAAGGTAAAGCTTCTTGCAAAGTCTTTCTAATCTAATTAGCTTATATTCCTTTTCATCCTCTTTTCTTTCTTTTCTTTTAAATTCTCTTAGGAATTAAGCTCTCAAATTCATGCTTATTATCAAAAGTTTAATAGCTCTGCTCTACCCTATGATTATTATAGACTCTTACTTCAAGTCTCTTGAAGTCTATATTAGGATTATTCTTATTGCTTGATTAAGGCTACTATTCAGATGATTTATAAGCCACATAAAGCTTTAATATCTTTGAGGCTAATTACTTTACTTGAAAGCCTCTAATAGAGTGTCTATTTTCAGAATCATCCTTGTATTTGAGAAATTAAGCTAGTGGATCTATAATGAAGTTTGATAATTGAGTTTAATCAAGCCTATTCAATACTCTTTAATAGAAGCGTTGAATGTCTTTGTTGTTACATCCTCTATTAAAATGTCAGATACAGTGAGATTTAATTGATGAAGCATATTTGTCGTAACTATAATTCTCACTATGATTAGCCTAATTTGAAGAGTTTGATGAACTATCATTTGATACAATACTGAATGGAATCTGATGAAAAAGATGAGTCACCCATATTCATATTGTATCTTCTTAGCTTAATTAAGCATATTAATTTTGTTACTATTATAATGCTTATTGATGATGTTAATTTGGAATTCCTTTCTTCTCTAGAGGAAATCTCTATAGAGAAATCTTATTAGCACAAAAGAATTCCTTAAGCTCTTAATAAACTTCTAAATTAGGAAGTATATAGCAACTCCTGAATCATATCTGCAGTATATAAAGGCTCACTATAGAAGTATATTAATACTAATTATGGATTCAACTATATTATAAAGCATAAGCATAAGTGAGCTTTCAGCTAAATGCAAAAGCAAAAGAGAGCTTATAATTTCCTTACTTAAGACTGTTAGGCATTTCTTCCCAAATCTGATTCCACAAATATCTATTTTCTGAAGTAAATATTGAGGGTTTAAAAAGAAGTAATTGATTTACTCACTTTATTCAATCTATATAGTATCTAAAGCGTGATCAAGTAAAGATTGCGGCAGTACCTTAAGTTGATGGCTTACTGTATAAGACTTTCTGATTTCGCTAAAGCAAAGCCAAGATCACTTAAATACCTTCCTGATGAAAGAGATTGGGTTCATTTAGATAGATAATGGATCTGCAATCTTCTATATACATTAGATTAAGAAGGCTTTTAGCGAAAGATTGATTAAGTTATGACCGAAAGGAAGAATAAATTAGAGCATAACAGAGATCTTGTTATAGAAATGAGGCCAGAATTTGTAGATGCATTATCTAGATGCCTATCATTTAGCAGTAATAATTGATTGTATATATAACTTATATAGCTGAAAGAGGAAAAGCTGTGAATTTAATTAAGGAATCAGCTAGAAGAAAGCGTACTTACAGCTTAAAAATTTGGAAAGGGAAAGTAAAAAGAAGAGGAAAAGGCGCTCTCAAAAAAAAAAAAAGAGGGATAAAATTAAAAGGGCTTGCCCTTTATTTCTTTTGCTAAGGAGAAAATTTCTTTCCATAAGCATGCGTAAATGAAGAGTAATAATGTAGGAAGGAACTTAAGAATCAGAAAAATGAGGGGCAGCTTTTAAAAAAAATTTTTTTCAAATAAGGTTTTTTGAATTGTTATATGAAGTTTAATTGGAAATGAAGATGAAGAAACTTTTTCTTTTTGATTATACTTCACCCAATTATTATTCCGAAATTAAAAATTGGAATCTATTTAAGATTTTTGAAATTTTTTCATTTTGGTATATATTATAAGAATGGGGGTAATGTTTTTTTAAGAAAATTAAATTAAATCTTCAAGCAAAAGACTTTTACCACTCAAGAGTCTATAATGCCATAATTCCTGATATTACTAAATTCGATAATCAAGTAAAACCCTTTATTTTTATGTTAGGTATTAATATTATTTCTTTCAGTACTCATTTCCAAATCTCTTTTAATTTCTTTTTCTTAAGAAAAAACTCTTTTTTGTAAAAGTATTAGCAAAAAATGAATTTTTTTTTTTTTTCTCCCTCCATTTTTGGGAAAAACTCATTTTTCGGGAATTTCATCCAAAATACTCTTCAAATGGATGTATTTCAAGCTATTTGACTTTCTTTTTTTTTTTTCTGCGGGTCTTTCCCGTTTTTCTTGATGAGGGGGGGACTCTTTTTACTTTTCTTTTGGGACCCCTTGATTCTTTCTTTTTCCCATCGCCTCTTTAAGTAATTTTCTAAAATCCAATAGTTTTCTTCTTTAGTGGCTATACCTTTTTTTGCCTTAATTCTTTTTAAACCCAATCCATCCTTTTTAAAAGGTTTTTTTCCACCATGATTTTTCTTTTTGACGGGAGGGTTTTTGCGTGCTATTAAATTCTAAAAAATTGGAAAAAGTTAATTAATTTCACATTCTTTAATTTAAACTTTCCTTTTTTCTCCTTTTTCTCCTTTTTCTTTTTCCAGTAACTGCTTTTTTTTACCTTTAACTTCCCTCTTTTTTTTACATTTGGCTTTTTTTCCTTTTTTCCTTTAAATTGGGGGAGTAATTTTGATTTTTACCCGCTTAAAAAATTTCTTAACTCCCTTATCTATTTTTGCTTCTTTTTTTTACCCAGGCTTCTTTTCGGGATTGGAAAAATTGAAAAAAAACTATTTTCCCTTTCTTTTATTTGGGGGCTTTTTTTTTTCAGGCCCTCTGCCTTTTATTAAGGGGAAAAATATCTTTCTTTTTCATTTTTCTTTGAAAAAACCATTTAAAACTTTCGGGTCTTTCCAAGTTTATTTTTACTGAAATCTTTGATTTATGCTATTTAACTTTTTTGAAGTTTAGGACTTTTAAAATTCCAATTTAAAGGTTTTTTTTATTCTTACCATAATTAAAAGAGTTAACCTCAAATAGGAATTTCTTTTTGGGCTTTCCTAATTTCTAATTATAAGGGGGACTTTTTTCCCCATTTTTTTTAAAACCTTCTAGTAAATAAGGGCTTGCCAATTTTCTTCCCCTAATTTTTGAAAAATCTATTTCTTCTTGGGAATTTCTGTTCGTAGGGGGGGGAATTATATTCAGGCCCCAATTATAAAAGATTTTAAGGAAGGCCCGGGCCCCCGTTTACTTATTTTTGATTTCATTTTTCATAGTTCTTTGAATAATTTTCAAAGTTCCTCTTTTTACCATTGGGCCGCTTTTCAATATCAAAAGTAAACAAGCCATAATATTTTATTTTTAGCATTCCTCATTTAAAAAAAAAATATTCTTTTCCCTTTCAAAACTTTGATTTCAATTTTTTTTTTACTGAGGGCCAAGCGCCATCTTGCTTTTAAATCCAAAAGGAAAAAATCAAGTGTTAGGGAGAAGGCTAAATCCTTTATTTTCAATTGTCCTGTTAATAATTTTAAAGCCCACTATTTAGAAAAAACAGGAGAGTATTATTTTATTTCTTTTTCTTAATTTAATTTTTTCTTTCCAAAAATACCTTATATTATTCTTATTATTTTAGTTTTTAATTTAATAAAAGCAAATATATTTAAGACCCTGAAAAATTGACGAGCAAGTAAATTTAATCCCCTGTAAATATAGGATTGAGGATTTACTATTTTCCTAAATTTAAGGGTTATGATGATCATCGACTTTGAGATATTTGAAAAATTTCTCCAATCATAAATAGAAAAATCTTAAACCCAAAAAGGGCCCTTGATAATGACTTACTATTTCAGAAAAAGATAAATAAATCTAAAATCTTCTCCTAATGAGGGGGTTAAAATGTCTGATGTTTCTCAATTTAAGATGCCCCAAAAATTTAAGAGGGTTTTAATTCAAATAGATTAAGGCGCGCTTTTTGGCTATGAAAGACTTCTCTCTTATTATGAAAATTTTAAGACATCTTCTCCTCAATAAAAAGCTATTATCTTACAAGAAAAAACCCTAAGAAATACATAGTCTCTTTTTTAAATTTCCCTTTGATATATGCAAGAATCAATTGGTTTTAATTTAAAAATTTCCCGGTCTCTTCATCCTTTTATTTGATCTCTTTAAATAATAGTAATTAAATAAAATGTTTCCCAAGTCAAGAACCCTTTATGGCGGCTTTGCTTTTTACGAAGGCTAAGTAATATAAGTGAATAAAAAATTTGATATTTGATCCTTGTATTCTTCTAATTAAATAGCCAAATGTGCAATAAGCTTTGGATTAGCAAATTATTTATTCATAAATGAAATTTAGAGCTTCCCCTTTATAAGAAGGAACTATTTAGAAATTTGAAATTCGAATCCTCATTTTGAAATTTATGGGAATGACTTTAAAAATATTTGATTTTGACCCTTTAAGGTAAAGCAACTTTTTCCATAAACCCTGGCATATCTTTAAAAATCCTTTCATATCAGCATTGAAAAAGGATTCGGAATGGGTTTTAATTAGGGATTCCCATCAATGTTACCCATACTTTTAAGAATATGTGCCTTAAGTGGAGCCCCAAAAATATCATGATTTAAAAAGATTTCTTTGAATAGCAAGAGCTATATTCATATCTAAGTTTGAAATGTTTGATTAACCTTAAATGCTTTTGTTTATGAAAGGGTTTCAGAGCGACTTGAGACAAGAGATTTTAAAATGGATTGGAAAGATTGAATAAATTAAAAAGCTTTTACTTCAACTTGTTGAAGCTCAAATAGAAAAAGGAGTATTGGTAGATGCTCCCTTTTAATAAAGAATGCCTTAATGGAGATTTTTTTTAATTAGAAAGGATACTCATTTACCTAAAGCAATGGAGGCTTTTTCAGAGGAGACTATAGCTGAGCTCTTTACTATCTTTGAATAATAAAACTCCCATTTATCGTAGCTTTTTTAAATTTAAAAAGTCTGAAAAGAAAGAATGAGGGTTTAATAATGAACTTGATAAGCTTCAATAGATAGGGGGTTTTTAAACTTATTGTTCATAAGTAATATGCGTAATTATATTATAAATAATTTAAAGAAATCACCTTATGCATTTTGGAATCGGAATGGAAAACTCTAATATGCCTTACTTTAGCTATTCTTATTTCAATCAAAGATAATGCCCTTTTTTTATTGTAAGTAAAAATAAACATTTAGTTAAAGAGATTAAATAAAATACGAAAGATTTAATTAAAGCAAGGGGGTTTAATCCCAATTTTAAATGGTTTCTCAAAAGAAAAGGGAAATCTACTTTTCACTTTTCCCCTTAATTGAAAAAGCATTTTGAATCAGAAAAGCTTTTTAAAATTTGGAAGCAAAGCTAGTTATAGTTGATGAATATGATTGGATTCTTTTAGATGGAAGATAGATGCTATTTAAATAGCTTAATTTCTTCTTTTTAAAGCATTTCAATCATAGGCTTTTCGGTAGTACTCCTAGCTTAACAGAGTAAAGATGCTTGAATATGGCTTTAAATGTATCTCCAGTTATCTTTCCAAATCTGATAGACTCAAAGGTGATAAGAAAATTAAACACCCAGATTTTCTTATTAATCTAATCAACTGATTATATAAAGGTTTGAAAGAATAATAGAAGAATAAAATAAATACTCTCCTGTTCTAAAAGTGGCTTAAGAAATTAAGGAAACATTGAATAAGGATTAGCTTCCTTTTACATTGATTTTTCTGGATTAAGCAAGAATGCGGGCCCCAGTAATTGAATCAGTTATTGAAAGGGAAAATATTTAATGAGGAATGCTAAATAACAAAATGGCTGTTACCTTTTGAATGAAGCTCATGGTAGAGGAACTGATATTCAGACTAATGATGAAATCAATAGTACGGGTGGCTCTTATCTTATAATAGCTGATGTATTCTCAAAAAGATCAGAAGAACAGATAATAGGGAGAATAGGAAGACTTAATACTAGAGGTTAATGGAAAAGAGTCCTATATAGATAAGGAGCTAAAGATTCTATTGAGTAACTCTTATATGTAGAATAGAACTCTATTGAATTAAGCCTCAACTCAAAGTATAATAAAGCATAATCAAAGATTCAGTAATAACTTGAAGACGAAGTTATGTCAGATGAAGAAGATATTCCTGAATAAAAGGCAGAGCCTGAAAAGCCCCAAGAAGAAATAGCTCATTCCAATCCCGAAGAGCCTCTAGAGCAAATAGATAAGGAAGTAGATTAAGCGTAAATCAATACTCCCCCAATTTAAAAGGAAGAAAAAGCACCTGTAGAAGAGGAAGTTAAAGTAAAAGCAGTACCTGAAGAAGAGAAAGGGGAGAAAAGTAATTAGAATGTGATATAACTTTCAATTTTAGAATTAATAGCCCAAAAACTCGCAGAAAATCCATATGTGAAAAGCCTTTAAAAGGATGATTTAAAAGATAAGGCAAAGGTATAAGCTAAGAGAAATATGGATTAGATTACTAAGAGTGATGAGAGATCAAGGTCAAAGAGTAAAGAGTCTCAAAAATCAAGAAAGCGTGGAAGACCCAGAAAGGTTATAGCTGATAATACATCCATTGATGAGTACTTTGATGAAATACCGAAGTGAGTTCAAAAAATGAGGGAGAAATCATTTGCTAATACTTACAAAGAGTTTTCTGAAGATGAATTAGAGATGGATGAGTACTTGAGAATAATTACTCTAAAGCAATAAGGCCTTATGAGGAAAGGCAACGAAAGAGGAATGAGAGACAATCATAGAGGGAGAAGATGATTTCAAAATTAATTTCTTAAAAAACTTAACCCCATTCTATATACATACAATGAATCATCTTATAGATTCATTATATTAGGGATATATTGGTGAGTATAATCAGAAGTCTTCATCTTCATTTCTTATATTCATTGAGCTCATATGATTTAAAAGCTGCTCATTTTCTGATCTAAGTCTTCTCATTTACTCTTCCATTTACGCATGCTACTGAATAGATCTCTTAGCAGAAATAAGGAAGCCTTATTTATCTCTTTTGAGAGCTTCTTCCTCTTCTTTTACTTCTTCCATTTAGCTGTAAGTACGCTTTCTTCTAGCTGATTCCTTAATTAAATTCACAGCTTTTCCTCTTTCAGCTATATAAGTTATATATACAATCAATTATTACTGCTAAATGATAGGCATCTAGATAATGCATCTACAAATTCTGGCCTCATTTCTATAACAAGGTCTCTGTTATGCTCTAATTTATTCTTCCTTTCGGTCATAACTTAATCAATCTTTCGCTAAAAGCCTTCTTAATCTAATGTATATAGAAGATTGCAGATCCATTATCTATCTAAATGAACCCAATCTCTTTCATCAGGGAAAGGGATTTAAGTGATCTTGGCTTTGTTTTTGCGAAATCCAAAAAAGTCTTATACAGTAAGGCCATCAACTTAAGGTACTGCCGCAATCTTTACTTGATCACGCTTTAGATACTATATAAGATTGAATAAAGTGAGTAAATCAATTACTTCTTTTTAAGCCCTCAATATTTACTTCAGAAAATAGATATTTGTGGAATCAGATTTGGGAAGAAATGCCTAACAGTCTTAAGTAAGGAAATTATAGAGCTCTCTTTTGCTTTTGCATTTAGCTGAAAGCTCACTTATGCTTATGCTTTATAATATAGTTGAATCCATAATTAGTATTAATATACTTCTATAGTGAGCCTTTATATACTGCAGATATGATTCAGGAGTTGCTATATACTTCCTAATTTAGAAGTTTATTAAGAGCTTAAGGAATTCCTTTGGTGCTAATAAGATTTCTCTATAGAGATTTCCTCTAGAGAAGAAAAGAATTCCATAATAACATCCTAATAAGCATTATAATAGTAACAAAATTAATATGCTTAATTAAGCTAAGAAGATACAATATAATATGGGTGACTCATCTTTTTCATCAGATTCCAATTTATCAAATGATAGTTCATCAAACTCTTCAAATTAGGCTAATCATAGTGAGAATTATGTTACGACAAATATGCTTCATCAATTAAATCTCACTGTATCTGACATTTTAATAGAAGATGTAACAACAAAAGACATTCAACGCTTCTATTAAAGAGTATTGAATAGACTTGAATAAACTCAATTAGCAAACTTCATTATAGATCCACTAGCTTAATTTCTTAAATACAAAGATGATTCTGAAGTAGACACTCTAATAGATGGCTAGCAAGTAAAGTAATTAGCCTCAAAGATTTTAAAGCTCTATGTGGCTTATAAATAATCTGAATAGTAGCCTTAATCAGGTAAAAAGGGTGATCCTAATATAGACTTCAAGAGACTTGAAGCAAGAGTCTATAATAATCATAGATAGAGCAGAGCTATTAAACTTTTTGATAATAAGCATGCATTGAGAGCTTTATTCCTAAGAGAATTCAAAAGAAAAGAAGAAAAGAGGATGATAAGGAATATAAGTTAATTAGATTAGAAAGACTTTGCAAGAATCTTTATCTTAAAGAGAATTTAAGTTAGAAGTAAGTTTAAAAGAGACTTGGGGTATCAATGTTCTAAGTCTGATAGATGCTTGAACTTCCAGAGAAGATTCCTAAATTTAGAATGTTAAAGAAGAATCATCATAAGAAATTTAAGAAGCTTCATGAAAGAGGATAAAGCCATATAGTTTAGCTTCTTAAAAATACAGCTTTTCCACTTCATTCATCTGATATTCAAACTAGCTTAATAAAGAATGTACAACTACATCTTTCAACTTAGATGATAAGAAGATATTTGAAAGAAGAATTAATGCTCAGTTTTAAATAGATAAAGTAAATAAGCAATCTTCATAATAATAGAAGTAGTAAGATGCAAAGACAGTATGCATCAAGTAAATTCATAGAGTTATTAAGTGAAGGGAAAAGACTTATTAATATAGATGAATCTTGCTTGAGTGAAACATTCTCTAGAAGGAGAGGATGGACAGGTCCTTACATAAAGAATATGGTTACTAACTCTCAAAGGCTAATAAAAATGAATTTGATAATTGGAGTATCTAGCAAAGGAGAGCTTTTCTATACTGTGAATAGAGGCTCAACGAATAATAATTCATTCCTTTACTATATATGTAAACTATGCTTAACCATGGATAGAATAGATAGAGACTGGAGATCAAATACTGTATTAGTGCTTGATAATGCTAGATATCACAGGAGCAAAGAATTGATGTCTGCATATAATTAATTGAAGCTCTCTATATTATTCCTTGGTCCTTATCACTTCAAGTAAGCGCCAGCTGAGCTCATGTTCTCATGGATTAAAAGCAAGAACTTGAATCCTCTCAATAGTAGAGCTGCATCTAGGTAAGTTAAATGCGCTTAATTCATTTAGATGCTAATGGCCTGCATTCATGAAAGAAGTAGGGATGACTATTAGCAGAATTAATCAAAGCTTTATTAAGCGCTGCTTTGATCATGTCCTTACTGCGGCATTAGAATCAATATGTTTAAAAAACATTTGAGAATATATTCATTTTCATTAATAAAATTCATTTTATCTTCTTACTCTTTTCATTTTTTGGGGTTTCGAGGTTGGTATGGGGTTGAAATCAATTCATTTGAAATATAATGATATTAATTTCTAAATATAAGTTCTCTCATTTATCATAATGAAATAAATAAATATAGTTATGACTAATTTTGCTGACTTAATATACAGAATAAAGATATCTTTTATCATAAATTTATTTAGAGAATTTAGTAAAAAATTATCCCCTTTAAAAAAATTGTATATTTAAAGAAATTAATCAATAAAAATTTAATATATTACTTTTTTCTTTATTTCAATTAAAAAATAATTTTTAACTTATTATCATTAAAAAAATATTTTTAAAAATATTTATAAAAACAAAAAAAAAAATTTTTAAAAGATGGGGAAAGAAAATTGATAACTTTTTTAATTAGAAAAAATAAAATTTTTATAAAAGCTTTATAAACTTATTATTTTAACCCATAAATATAATTTTAAGGATTTAGAGATTATAATTTAAAAGAATTTTAAACTTCTATTAAACATTTTATATATAAGGAAAAAATTATTAAACATAAAAGTTACAATTCATATATTTCTTTATTAATTAAAATTCTAAGATATTAATTTGAAAATAAAAAAATTGAAACAATAATATCATAGAAAATTATAGAAATAAGGTTAAATGCAAAAATAAATATAAAATTTTAATGAACTTTACATTCAAATTTTGATAGTTACTCATTCTTATAAAAGTGTAAATAATTATAAAGGAATTTTATTCTTATGATTAAGGTAGAAGATTCAATTTTAAATCTTATATTTTTCAGCATTGAAATACTATTTTAATAAAATGCAAGGTTTCATTTTAAAAAACAAAAGCTAATATACCCTTTTTAAAAATTTTAAAAAGATACTTTTAAATTTAATTAATAGCCCCAAAATTTATTTTGAAGATGGTTCTTATTATAGAACAATGTTGTTAAAATTAATTCTTTGGGTATAACTTTAAATTCTTATTTATTCATTAATACTTAAGGAATTAATAAGATAAAATTTTATCAATTAAAAAGGATATTTATTTAGATAGTAAAAATTTAAAAATCTCATAGATTTAGATATTTGCAAATTCCAACTTATATTATAATTGTATTATTTTTTCCCAGATATTAAATTCTGTATCTTTAAAAATAGCTAGATACTTTTAATAAAGGATATAAGAAAAGCTTATAAAGAATTATTAATTTAGGGTTTTTTATCATTCCAAGAATTTAAGTTTTATAAACTACTTTTTCCTATAAATAATTTGAGAAAACTTTAATTATTATTAGAAAAATCAATAAATTCGCTTTCTTATATAATTTCTTACTAAAAAATTTTTAAATTTTCAAATAAATAAATTTAATAATTCATTTTATATTCATATATGTATTATTCTTATTAATTTTTCAAAGATTTCCTTTAAAGTAAAAATAGAAAATTTCTTATATTGGTTTTAATTAAATAATTTATAGTAATAAAAGAATTATAATAATTTTCATATAGTTTTTAAAAAATTTAAAAAGGGGTTATCTAGATAAAAAACATTTTAAATTATAACAAAGAATCAAGTAGAAAATAAATTTTATCAAAAAGATTAATTTAATCTAAAAATTAAATAGTAAAATTTATTCTAAAATTGATTTAAATCAAAAACCAAAAATTATAAGTTTTTAAAATAATCTAAATTTTTTTAATTAAAATTTATATATTATAGAAAATAAACAAAAGAAATCTTATTTAGAAAAAAAAAAGTTTTTAAAAAAAAATATTTAAATGTAATTTTTTTTTAAAAAGAGGATTTTTTTTTTTTAAAAGGAAAATTAATTTTTGAAATTTAATTCAATCCTTATAAAAATGAGTTAATTAAAAATTAAAAATTTTTAAATCTAAAAAAAATTAAAAAAAATTATTTTTTTTTTCTTTAAAAATTTCTAATTTTTTCTAAAAATATTTATAGTTTTTTACTTCTTTTTTCATTATAATTTTATTATAAGTCAAAATGTGAATTAATAAAATGCATTTTTTTGGATATTTTATTAAAATAAATATTTTTTATTTTTTTTTTTAAAAAAATTTTTTGGAAAAAATACCAAAAAATTAAAAAAAATCATTTTTTAAATTTTATAAATTTTTTAAATAATGGGGATAGGGATTTATTTTTTTAAACCGAATTTTCAAAATAAAAGGGGAAAAATGTTTAATGCTTTTTTTCCCGAAAATATGATTTCATCGAAAAAAATTTTTTTTCTTTAAAATGAGTCATAGAAATAGAGATAGTATTTAAAGGCGGTCCTTCGCCGAAAGAAATTGACGGGGAACCTTCAAAAATGCTAAAATGAAAAAAACCATT